>SOPF01012503.1:0-14322 GCA_012979155.1 Hypericum perforatum | reverse complement strand
CCTAGCAGCTGACCTCAACAACTCATCTACTTTATAATCCGTACGATTAGATTTACATCCTATAACCAAACAACAAGAACAATTGATCAATTGAACCACGACAACGATAAATTGACCTAATCTAAGCAGTGAACAGCGATAATTAGGGTACAACTATCACTTACAAGCGAAAGTAGTGCACTGCATGGGGGACGCAGCAAGATACTGTGATGGCCCCTATTCTTTTAAAAATTAATTAAATATCGAAAGGGCCGAGATAGGTATGAATTATTTTGTGGTTGCTTCGCCATTTTATATTCGCCTGTTTGGTCTGTACTCCTGCGGGTTTCGATGTGGGATAGGTCTTGACGTGTTCCTGGAACCTCTTTCGTCCGGTGAATTGTCACCCTGGAAGCCCATCACGTAATGGTCCTCTTCTTCTCTGATTGCCTCACCCGTTGGGCCACAAGTAGAATGCAGAGTTTCGTCTAATAGAAGTAATTTTATAATGAAGTAAAGTTGGGTAATTTTCACGGTTTTAACAAAATAACGAGTGATAATGAAAATCATGTAATATTAATTTTACAAGAAAATGGTGCTCCCATAATTCTCAATTGGGGTAAGTAGAAGTTTTTATTTTCCAAGTTTTGTTACTCAACATTGACTCTGGTTATTTTTTGTGTAAACAAAAGAAAAAAAATTATAATGTCATTTAACGATTTGATACATATATAGATTAATGGTTTAGAATGTATTAAAAAGGTCTATATGATTTTTTTTTTTGGATATATTAGTAAAGATATGGTTTGATATGTGTACAAATATTAACAAACCAAAGCATAAAGTGAGAGATAGCTTACTACGACACTTTGAGTAAAGCGTTAATACCATCTTTTTCCTAGGTAATGACTTCGAATTCAATTCTGGATGAGGCCGCAGTTTCACTGTGTGCCATTAAACACTTATTACCTGTCATATAGCTTTTGGCCTCCATGGGTAAGAGCATTCTCAAGGTACAATGTCAAATCACATGAACAATAAGAAGCACTATTGAACACCTTTCGAATGTTTGGTAGCCTTAGAACTCTGACATAAATGAGATACGCTATTTAGAGAGGGAGAAGTAGAGAACTCAAGGAAGAGTGTGAGCTAAGGGGTGATTTAGAATGGAGGAAGAGTACCCTATTTATAGGAAACCTAGGACCTTCCACATTCACATCTAGAAACCAATTAAAGAGGAGCTTACAAAGCTCATAAAATCGTAAAATAAATAGGTGATTATAATTAAATATTAAATTTATATTGTTTAAATAACATCTAGAAGAGGAAGAATCTTTTAAAACATGAGCTTGTCCAAATGGGAGCCCAATGGAGTTTGGGCCTAGAATTGTTTTAACAAATCAGGCCAAATCCTACAAAGATTAGGCCATGAACTTGGAACAATTCTCACACACTCATAATTCCGTAACTCATAATTGTACCACCTCTAAGCCAATTTTTCATTCACAACGAGAATTGATTTTTTTCGCAAGTATTTTCACAAAACACCCAAAATCAAATGGTGTGTCTTTTAATCAAAATTAGCTCAATTTTATCCCACAAGATTCGCCTCGAACACAACGGGCGTGAGGTGTATTTCCTTGGGTCTGAACTCAAGCTAGCTTCTGCTATATTTGCTCAAGCGGGCTTCTTCTTCTTGGTCTTGCCTTGGCTTGCCACCTTTTTGCCCTCGCCGTCGAGACATTTGTAGTAATCTTTAGCTCGATGGCCGACCTTGTTGCATACAAAGCAAGCATCGATGAAGCTTTTGTTCGATGCATCTCCCTTGGGGTCATTTGAGTGCTTATGCTTATTCCCTCAGGAGCCTTCTCTAACGTGGACCACATTGGCCTTAGCAACCATGCTGCTTGGTTTTTTGTCAACCTTTCGACTATCTTGCTCGATGCACAATTTTTAGATAAGGTCTTTGAGCGTCATTGCCTTCTTCTTATGCTTGAGGTACATCTTGAAGTCCTTCCACGATGGTGGTAATTTCTCAATCACCATTGCCACTTGGAGGGCATCATTGATGGCCATCTCCTCTTGGGCAAGCTTGTGGAAGATCAATTGTAGCTCTTCGCATTGATTTAGAACACTCCTTCCATCAACCATTCAATAGTCGTAGAATCACCTGACTACAAATTTCTTTGCGCGGAATCGTTAACTTTATATTTATGCTCCAACGATTCCCAAAGATCTTTTTAAGTCTCTTTGGTATAGTACACATTATAAACTGCATCATTGAGGGAGCTCAATATATAGTTGTGACAGAGATAATCTCCGTGCATCCATGCACTATGGATCTCGGTTTGTTGTGGATTCCTCACATTCTCCTTTGGTTTCTTCTCCTGGAGAAACTGGTTCAAGCTCAAAGCGGTCAAGTAGAAAATCATATTTTGTTGCCATATCTTGAAATTTCCGCTATTGAATTTCTCCGGCTTCTCAAGTTGAGAATACGGGAGCAACATTAGGTTTCTAATACCCGGCATCACGGTCTCTGCACCGCTAGCCATCTGCACGAGAGCCTCTTCACTCGCCATTTGTATTGGTTGGGTTCACCTCACCGGAATTATTGTTTTCAGCCATCGTTGCCTATAATCACCAATATAAACTTTTGATAAGCATTCAATATAATTATTAACATCCGAACCAATTATGTTTAGGAATAAATATTATTGACACAACCACATGATTTCGCACGTCAAGAAAAAGTACACCCTTCTTTTACCTCTCGTAGTCCATCGTGACATGATGACTAAATGATTATGCATAACCTCATCGTCTTTATTATTTAGAGAGTATGAGTCATTAGCTTTTTGCAATTCAATATCAATTTCCACGGTTTTCCGAGAAAACAAAATGCTACCAATTTTCTAACATAAAGACATTATTTAAGTGAATTGAATTATCCACAGTATTCGTTAGAAATAGTAATAAGTGCATGCAACTCAACCATTTTTTCCTATTCAATTTTATTATCCCGATTAACACAAGAACGTAAGCATGTAAACATCAATTAGTCATCAAGAAACATTTACACACGTACTAAAATATTAGGTAAATATGAATGATAGTAATAACTAATAAATTAGCCTTAAACCATGGAACAACTTATTGGTAATCATCTAATCAATTATTATTATAACTTATTATTATTATTAAATATATATATATATATATAATATATATATATATGTATATAATTAACAAAAACCATATTACTAATATTTAAAGTTATACGTAATAAGAGTTCAACATTGTTGGAAATATTAGGAAAGATATGGTTTGATATGTGTACAAATATTAACAAATCAAAGCATAAAGTGAGAGATAGCTTAGTACCACACTTTGAGCAAAGCGTTAATATCGTCTTTTTCCTAGGTAATGACTTCAGATTCAATCCTGGATGGAGAGATAGCTTAGTACCACACTTTGAGCAAAGCGTTAATACCGTCTTTTTCCTAGGTAATGACTTCAGATTCAATCCTGGATGAGACCGCAGTTTTACTGTGTGCCCTTAAACTCTTACTATCCGTCATATAGCTTCTGACCTTCGTGGGTACGAGAGTTCCCAAGGTACAATGTCCAATCACGTGAACAAAAACTAGACAAAAATATGAATAATAGGAAGCACTATTGAACACCTTTCAGACCTTTGGTAGCCTTATAACTCCGACACAAATGAGATATGCTATCTAGAGATGGAGAAGTAGATAGACCAAGAAAGAATGTGGGCTAAGGGATGATTTGGAATGGAAGAAGAGTACCATATTTATAGGCGGCCTATGACCTTCAACATTCAAATCTAGAATTAATATGACCATTAATCTACCAATTAAATAAGAGGTTACAAAGCTCATAAAATCGCAAAATAAATAGGTGGTTACAATTAAATATTAAATTTAAATTATTTAAATAATATCTAGAAGAGGAAAAATCTTCTAAAACGTGGACTTGTCCAAATGAGAGCCCAATAAAGTTTGGGCCTCGAATTGTTTCAACAAATCAGGCCAAGTCCTACAAAGATTAGGCCATGAACTTGGAACAATCCTCACACATCCATAATTCCTCAACTCGTAATCACACCACCTCTAAGCCAATTTTTTATTCACACAATAATTGATTTTTTTGGCAAGTATTTTCACAAAATACCAAAATCAAATGGTGTGTCTTCCAATAAAAATTAGCTCAATTTTATCCCACTCAGTTGGGTCAACCTCTTCCATTGGTTAAAACCAATTCTCCAACATTTTTAAGAACATCAACTACTAATGCAGCGGGAAAACATATTGTTCAAGAATGATAGAATCTTGTTCCGTTAATTCACAAGAATAACCGAATAACCAAAAGTTGAAAGAAAAACCCTAATTTTTATTCATCAAATCAACCGAATAAAATAATATCCTAGATGTCATATTTATAAGAACTAAAATAACCCTAACAGATAGAATTCTAATATAAATAAAAGTACTAATAATAATCTAAAACTAACAATAAAACTATAAATAATTACTAACAATCTTCATCCTCATCTCTATCATTCTCCCTCGGTTGAAGAAATTTGTCCTCGAATTTGGTAATGTAGGCCAGTTGTAGATTTTTGTACATGCACTCTTGAACATCTTCGAGTAGCTTGAAAACACTTGATATCGTCCATTCTAGCAAAACAAATATCTCGAACCTAGGCAACCATAAATAGTGTCCACATGAAAAATCATGAACTCACATCTTCGTGCAACCTTTTTGACATCCCTGAGTCTATTCCACAAATTTAACAAAATGGAACCTTCCACATATTCAAACTTATCAACGCCGAGAAAATCAAAGTGCTCGACATAGTCAATCTCATAACCATGGATCACCTGGGGTAAAGACACATTTAACAACTCACAAGCAACAACTTTTTCAACCTCGTCCTCCTCATCCTCTTCACTAGGGTAAGAGTCATAAATCAGTGTACCCAAGAAGTTAATATGACCAGTACTTAAGAGATGTTGATTCACAAGAACATCATCTTCATTGACCTCATTCTCCTCACCAGGGTAGGAGTCCCACTTGGTTGCGGGCAGCTCATGTTCAGCCAGTGATGTCCACAGATTGTCGATAGTTACCTCATTGTCATAGGAGATATTGTCGATAGTTGGCAGTTGTGCAATTTAATACAGAGGACAATTTAATAGATTATTTTCCAGTGAGAAACACCAAACTTTTTTTAGACACCAGAAACATCAAATCTCGATCAACTAATTTCGGCCTACTTAAGATAATGCAAACTAGGTAAAAGTTTACACATTATGTCATATACACATAAATAACATCCAAATCAAAATGGACCGAGTCTAGTCAAATTCATATCAAAATTAACGTAACAAATTTGTATATAAGTATTGCATATAAGTATGGTTTATGTATCATGTGTATTAATAATATAGGTATCACCAAATCAATGTGCTGCAAGTCTGTATCCTAATTATTAGAAGGCAAAATGGTAAAAGTAAAAGAAACCCAAAAATGATAAAAATAAAAAATGTCTTGCACTTTTATCGATCTAAATTATAACATTTTAATGACGAAAGACAATGTAAAAATACTTAATATCATAAAAATCTACAATTTCATCGTAACGGTTAAATACATCTAATTTTATAGTGTTCCTAACATTAATTCCTTGCACTCTCTGAGTCTACAAAGTAAGCCAATGTGTGGGCTATGATGCAACACTTTTCTTTCACTACGTTGCTGCGTTCAGATTCTAAAAAATGTGGCATTCAAACACTTTTCCTTAAAAATACTTTTTCGCGGGTGTTTTTGAAAATTGAAACACTTTTGATGGAGTTGAGAGAAGAGTTAGGGATTTTCCATTTTGTAAACTTAGCCTAGTTAGATATTGTATTTGTAACAATTGTCGACTAGTTTCCCTTCTGAGAAACTAGATTAATATTCATCCATTGAACTCGATGCTCTATTTTATATTGAATTTTCTACTAAATTTAATATGGAAAAAAATTAATACACCTACGACTCAAGATAGGCTACAACTATCACTATTAAATTGCGTTAATAGAAGTTAATGCATATTCTTTTTGAAACAAAATAAAATATATAATAAAATTGTCCATACATAAAATAAAACATAATCAGACCAATTGCTTAACTTTATGTTTTAAAAAAGAACATAAAACATATACATCATAGTAATGTGGAATCAAACATTTAAAGCTATTTAGAAATTAAAATTTAAATACATTCATTCATATTTCAATAATTTTTATAACAAACAGCAAAAAAGTG
Source organism: Hypericum perforatum (assembly GCA_012979155.1). Taxonomy (NCBI): domain Eukaryota; kingdom Viridiplantae; phylum Streptophyta; class Magnoliopsida; order Malpighiales; family Hypericaceae; genus Hypericum; species Hypericum perforatum. The sequence goes on along the minus strand of SOPF01012503.1, from coordinate 8,013 downwards.
TACTTTTTGAAAACAATCTTGAATTAAATATAGTTTCAATTACAAGTTACTCTTCAAATAAAATTGAGAAAAATTCATTGATGTTTATGTGGTGATTACGCATTTTTGCTACTATATATAAAAATGATTTTTTTTAGTCTTGAAATTATTTTTTTATAAAGGCTCAAATGACTTGTCAAGTAAAAATTGGCTCCGGATTTTTAGATACGATCTCATTTTCATGCTGACATAGTACGCCAAGTAAGTGGGTGTTTGGTTTAACTGCTAGGAATTAAATCTTGGCTGATAGATATCAATTAGCTGATTTTTGAGTATTTGGTGAAAGAAAAAAATGTTGAAACCCAAATGCCAATTTTTTCAATAATTGGAATTTATAGGTGATCAATTTAGTTGTTGCTTTTTACAATATCAAATTACGAGAATGCCCTATTTTATAATTCATAAATCTTATAGTATATTGAAATAGTACATTTGGAATATGGAAAGCGAGATAGAAAATATCAAGGGTTATGTCACCATTTTCTGTTAAGGTTCAAAGAAATATAGTGGTTGCAACAATGTTACTTCGCAATTACATTAGAAGGAAGGCATTAGATGATGTAATTTTTACTAGATTTGAGCAAAATCCAGATTTTGTACCTATTGATAACTTAGGTAGAGAAGAACATGTTGAAACAAATGATGAAAACACAGGAGATGGATTGAGCTTTTATGAATGTGTTGCAAAATCAGATAAAAAATGTATTAGTACAAATAAGAGTTAACTTTATTGACAATAAGAGTTAACTAGTTTAGTTCTTTCTCTCTTTCTCGACTTGCAACTCATGCGGCAAAAAAGAAGATGACTATTTCATAAAAAAGAGTATGCATAACCTTAGTCGCCAGTATAGGAACTAGACCAATTATATTTTACCAAATACTTTTTAGAAATTGAATATCAACTATCAGCTGAATACAATCAGTCGATTAGTTAATTACTAGTAACTAATAGTTAGACTTGATCAGTTATATTACCATAAGAAATTTTTAATTAATTGACATGAATTAAAATATTTTTTTTTTCTCTTATTAAAAAAATATTTTGTTTCTCCCCGACCATAAACGTCAGTAGTTATGGCTTTTTTAAAGCGAACGTGACGATCTGAAATAATATATATTCCATCAAGATCAATGACGTGCAACTTGATCTGGAGTAGAAACCATGACCAACAGTATTCTCAGTTTCGACTAAAGCATTGCCTTCTAGTTTTCATCTCAAACATTTTTATAAGAGGGCTTCATATTCAAATTGTCATGCACCTTTGTAATAATAGAAAGAATTAGAATAGTCTGTTAGCCTTCCACCCGACGTCAAATATAATGAGCAGTATTAAAAAATCCTTTGCCCCTTTCCCGGCTCCAAAAATTTAAAAATTCCTTATTCCTAAGAACCATAACCCTAGAATCTAAGATTACTAAAATTAGGAGTGATCCACCATGGACAACCACGAGCCTGATACACCACCATGGAGTTCAACCATCTTGAGTTGTTCTTGATCCTTTTTTTAGTCCTGTGTTATGGTACGATTCATGTACCGTTGCCACCTGGTAGCACAACGAAGGATAATGATGACCATGAGGTAAGGCCGCAATAGATTCCTTATATACCTGAGTGAGATGAAGAGTCAGATTCCGGGGGAGTGCCATCATGGGTTTCTGACCTACCCACACTGAGTAAGTTAAACCCAGAGCCAATGGAGAAAATGTCTAACGAAGAGGTAGTTAACCAAGATGTTGATAGTATTGGTCGTCACAATGAGGCTGATGGTGAGGTTTGACACAATGAGACTGATGATGAGGTTCATAATGAAGAGGTTCACAATGAGACATTATAGAGGAAGGGTTGAAGGACGCTGTAGAGGAAGTAAGGATGATATTAAAATTTGGGATAGTGACATAGACGAGGAAGAGATTGTTGATAAGGGTGCATATAGAAGGTCTAAAAAAGTGATAAAAATGGAACTTGTTTATGAATATGATGAAAAAAAGTTTAGTATTGTTGAGGGCAATGAGATAAAATTTGAGGTTAGATATTAGTTTAGGAATGCATATGAGGTGAGGAAACGACTTAACTCTTACCGAAGTAGCATCTTAAGGAAGCCATAATCGTGTGCATCATTTGTTAATGTACTAATATTTTATTTTAGGGAAAATTACCCTCAGGCCCCTCTGGTTTGCAAAAATTCGTGTTTTAGCCTCCTTATTATTTTTTATTAGCATTCAACCCTTGAATCTTGTCAAAAGTGCATAATTTAGCCCCTGTCGTCGGAATCCAATGATTTCTCCGGCGAAATGGCACCTAAGATTACAAATATACCATTTCTGTTTAAAAAACAAATTAAAAAAAAATGGTGTAATGCATATACCGGTGGAAGGACCCGAAACAAATCTCCACCACCCTGTTCACCCTCTCATCGAGATCAACCTTCCACAACCTTGCCAAATCCTTCTGCACCACCACGTCGTCGTCCAAGTACAACACCTTCCGCAGCCTCGAAAAAACCTCAGGCAAATAGAACCTCATATGCTCCAACCCAGGCAACATTGGTAACTCCTTCAGAAACTCGAAATCCTCCAACGCCTTGATCTCCACCTTTGCCCCGCCCTCCACGGGCCTCATCCTGAACCAAACCCTCATCGCCGCTACATTCATTCTATTGGCCACCAAATGGAACACATGCTTCTCCGGCTCCTCCGCGTTCCTCACCACCGACCTCACCACCACCGACACCGCAATCACACCGATCTTGCTTGCCACAGCCCCGTTCTTCCTGGCCTTAACCAACAGCTCATTAATAGCGAAAATCGTATCCTTCAACTTCTGGATCTTGATCTAGTTATCATAGCTCTCCTTGCTCTCAGCAATAATCATCTGTGTGCTCTTGATCTTATCTTTGACGTCCTTCTCGAGGATTCGGAGGCCTTCCTCGTCGAGTTCAGTCTCGGATCTGACGGGATCCCTTTGGGTTAGATCGGTGAGGTTTCGGGCAAGGTCGTCGAAGGTGTGGAGCTGCTTGGAGATGTCGAGCTTGAGCTTGCGCGCGTAGGAGGCGTACGCGCCGAGGAGGGACACGTGGTCGGTGGCTTGCTTCTGGATCAGGTCCAAACGGGTCCGAAGCGGATCCGATTGCAAGGCCAGGAATGTCCTCTGCACGTACGCGTTCCCCGTGCTCTGGAGAGACTAGAATTTTGGTTTTTTTTAATTTTTTTTGTGTTTAATTTATTTTTTAAACATAAAGGGTATATTTGTAATCTCATGTGCCCTTTCGCCGGAGAAATCGTCGGATTCCAGCGACAGGGGCTAAATTATGCACTTTTGACAAGATTCGAGGGTTGAATGCTAATAAAAAATAATAGAGGGGCTAAAACACGAATTTTCGCAAACCAGAGGAGTCTGAGGGTAATTTTCCCTTTATTTTAATATAATTTTTAAGCAATCATGTAATATAATTTTGATTAGTTTGGAATTATTTATAACACTTATAAATTTGTTCAAAATCATATTCGAATTTCATATAATAACTATATTTAATAAAAGAAGCGGAGCTAAGGTGAAACTGAAATAGAATTACTATAACAAACTCTCAGTTGTGAAAGAAAATTATATCTAGAATTTACGAACTTACGTGAACGAGAAATAAAAGTAGGAGAACTCCTGCTACGGACTCATGCGTGTGGATGTTCTTACTAAATTAGGAAGTGACGGTGGGGGCTAGTGGCAACCCGTTTCGCAAGCATAATTATTTATTACTCGTGATTCTTGCATTCTTGTTTATAAATGATTACAATTTATTAATTTTCAGTTTTGAGTTTAATATGAATTTCTATTCTTAGAATTTTGAATTTTTAGGTTATGACTTACATCATATGCTCACCAATAATAATTATTTTAACAAATATTAAAAATTATTATGTTTTAGTGAATCAAATTATAATTTTTTTAATTAACTAAAAGAACGTTCTCATTTTTTGATATAAATATTCAATTCCAAATTTTTTAGTTAAATTAAAAAACAATTATCATTTAGAATTAAGAATTTTAAAATCCGAGATATTATTTCATAATAGATTTTGAATTCACTACATACTCATTTTGAAAAGCAACGTATTGATATTGTCACGTAACTTGTTCTATGCTATTGGAGATTCCGTTTCCCTTACTAGTTAAGAGTTCTAATTTGTATTAGACTATAATAGCCTTATTCCTTTCCTACTTACGAACGACATACTCCCCGACTTGTAAGTGTGTGTGTGTGTGTGTGTATATATATATATATGCCACCTTCGTCATTCAATAAACATATAAGCTTCAGATTCTTTATATGCCAAGATGCTCATATTACTTCCTAAGTGCTGCCACTTATTTGTGGACTCAGCCACACGAGGGACCTCAGCTTGGATTTGCCTAATTTCGTCCAGGAGGAAAAGGCCAAGAATCACTTTCCACACATTCACAGCACCAAACTATTTGCCAAGAATTCATCTGCTGTTTAAACTCTAACTTCATAAGTCGCACCAACAGCAAGGTTAAGAAGTAAAATTACAATATGCACTATTCATTGTTTGAAAACCATGACAGTCTCATTAGCATAACCTGCCCCGAGAACCCAAGACCGCATATGATTTCTTTGTTTCCTAACATCTATATTTGATCTACCAGTATGAACTGCAAACCCCGCGCAACATCTATATTTGATCTACCTTTGTTTCCCATGACGCACTTACGCTGGGATGTCGTTCTTTCCTATAGCGAGAGTGTTCTGGAACAAAACTGCCATCTTGAGCTCCATAAATCACCAAGGGTGGTGTTACTTCCATGTAATTTTTTCCGTCAAAAGGTTTTCCCGATGCAACCAGCATTGCATATAAAAAGATAAATTAGATGAACCCACCACCAAGAGCTGACCAGATCATATAAAGAACTTGAAAATGAATCACATGAGCTGGCCAGATCATGAAATTTCTCATAGTTTCCACGTAAACCATTGGCGATCTTGAATTTCTGGATTTTTGTTAACAGGACACAATATGAGTGAACATACTCACAAACTACTTCGTATACCCAATTACTTTTATGAGCTTTAAGCCTCAGAGAAAGCATTCACATCAATATGCCAGGGGACATTCTTCATTGTCAACATTGATGTGGCAGAGCTTCATCAACACAGAAAAAAGAATCAATTAGAAAGGACAAGTTACCAAAAAGACTTGCCGAGACTAGCATAAGTAACCATCCACCAGCCTGGCGAAAGCGTAAGAGCTTACAAGCTGCAGTACGTCTCACAGAGTATATCGTACATGACAACACCTTCTATTTTTTACATTTTTTCCTCCCCCAAATATAATCAATACCATTTGGACCATCATAATTGTTACTATTGAAGCTCAACAAGAATTATGTTATTATATTATGATTGTTCTACAATAAATTATATGACTTAAATGAGAATGATAAGCAACCTTAAAAAGGTAACAAGCAAATAAAAAAAACTCAAATAATACGTAAAAAATAAACAAATTTATAAATGACTAACCTTTTTCAGAAGTTAAATTGAGAATAACTCAGTTAGTGTAGGTTTGAATATCACAAAAGTTTTAGTAAGTAACTAGTGCATTTTTTTATTCAAATAGGCGATAGCTTGCACAAAATAGCATTTTGTGCTGAGTAATACAAATTGCACAAAACCACATAAAAAAACCATGTTTATGCAAATTACATAAAAGCAAATTGCATTAAACCGCATGAAATAGTTATTTTGTGCTCGTACAAATTTGTGCAAACAAAAAAAATTTAGCTCAACCAATTTTCGTAATGTCAGAGTGACACATTTTCATTATGCCAGAAATAATTCAACTATTGATTTTTAGCTACGTCTCGAAACTTCATGGTGATAATTTTTTTCAAAACCTTCAGCTCGACCAATTTTCGCAATGTCAAAATGACTCATTTTCACTATATAAAAAATAATCCAGCTACTGATTTTCAACTACGCATAGTGACTTCATGCTCATAATGTTTTAGAGGAACTATTTACCTTCATCCTATATTTTGTCCACTAATATTTATCTATAAAAAAAATTCAATAATATAAGGCTATTTTAATTTTGTCCAGATTGAACAATTTTTTTACACAAAATTTGACATTAATGGACTTTTGTAGTGACCAATTTGTCCTATCTCCCCTCGCAAAAATATCCAGAAGGTGATGACTAATGCATAAAGCCTACTAGCCTTTAATTGGGTCTCATCTACTTGAATATAAACCTTGTATCTGTGGGCACCGGTAGAATCGTTACTTTCTTTATCCCTTTTGCAGTTGACCAATTTGACCATACCACCGACGATGATAAAGCGATTATAATGTTCTATAGATGATTTTATTTTAGTAGAACGTGACAATGATAGTTGGACTAAATATTATTAGCTACATACAAATAAACGGAAACTGCACCCTCGAATTTGAGATCCACACATTCTGCATTATCTTCTCTTTTGTTTTGTTCTTCGTCGACACATAGATGTATATGCTTGAGAAGTCAAAGGAGAGACTGACAGGCTTCCAAGAAAAAAAAAGTTTCTATCAAATATCTTTCCAATATGGTTAAGAGAATCATACCCTTTAACTAGTACCCTACAACTAGCCACTGTCACAGTCTTATAAGCAGCAAAAATAAAACTCTATGTTAACGCACACTTTCCACTTTCAGATACTCGCCACCTGGATCATCCACATTTCCCTGATCGTGAGCGACAACAAACAGGAAGATGTGAACGATGCAAGTGAGGCAGGATTTTAATGAAGGCAATAACATAAAAATTCATATTCAACACTGGTAAGATTGTAAAAGTGACTAGTTGGAGAATTCTGTTTAAGGGTATAATCTGTTAAATATATCAAAAAGATATTTAAACGAAACTTCTTCTTTACTCTATTTTTGGAAACTTATTTAACTTTACTCTAATTTCTCATGCATATATATCTTTGTGTCGACGAAAAATAACAAAAGCAAGAAAATAATATAAAATATGTGCATCTCAAATCCGATGGTCTACCTCGCATTTATTTGTATGTAGTTAATAATATTCAGAGCAACCACCATTACCACGATCACACTAAAATAAAACCATCTGTAAAGTTGTAACCACTTTACTATCATTGATGATACAGTCAAACTGATAAACTACAAAAAGAATATAACAAGGAACAATTCCGCCCATGCCTATAGACACAAGACTTAAGCCGAAGTAGACAATGCCCAATTGAAAGCTATTAAGTCTTGTGCATTGATCCTCACATTCTGGACATTTTTGTGAAGGGAAATAATTTAACTAATATTTTTCTACTACAATTAGTCACTTCATAATGACCAATTTTCAGTAATTAAGTCTGTTCGAACATTAACAACTCTAAGCTAAAAAAATTGCACAATTTTCAGTATTTTTGTGCTTTGCACAAAATTGCAAAAATCATGCATTTTTAGGGCAATGAGAAACTGTTATATATAGCCATAGCCATGTTATCTAACTTTCTATATTCATGTACCGACACATTCCACCCAACAAATTTTATCATATCTCTCTGTCGAATGAGCAATACAACTTGAACATAAAAATTGGGATAAAACAATTAATTTAGATGAAGATGAAAAAACACATCAACCAACTAAACCTCGTGTGCTCCACAAAGAGTTCCATTTCTCAGATAACATTGTATTTTATGCAATCAATTGTAGTTAAGCTAAAAAATTATAGTTTAATTGTAGTTCATGGACAGAATTTTAGCTTTCAAGAATGAGAAATTTTAGCTTTCAAAATATATGCAAGCACCGGAGAAACATCAAATTAATTAGTGCAATCAATTTCATTTTAGGTAATTTTGTGATATGGTTATATTAAACTCGTACAAAATTATAAAATTTAATTTTCATTATCATTTTTCATTATCTATCATACTACAATCTTAATTTCTTTAT
>SOPF01012502.1:0-22567 GCA_012979155.1 Hypericum perforatum | reverse complement strand
TTGGTCCTTCACTTTTCTAATCTTCCAAAGTCACTTCCAATCTTCTGCTTAAGTTCTAATAAGTCCTTAGATCAATCTTCAATCCATAATTTCCATATGACTCACCATTTCATAATTTCTCCCAAAATCGTACCTACCCGAGCACCTAAGAACTTTCTCATGATCCCATCAGGTAAATCATCAAATATCAAAAATCTCATCACTAAATTGTAGTTCTAGATGTTACAGACCTACATGAATTTGAATCAACCAAATCGGAGATTGTATGAAGAAGTTATGACTTTTTGAAATGAAGTGCGCAGCCCAATGATCGCTCGAAATCCCAGCGGTCGTTGGCCCCAAATTTCGGGAAATCTGTAACTCCCCCAGCGGTCGCTGGGTACCAACAAAACTCACAAAACTCAAATATCAAAGTTGTAGATTTGGGTCTTACAGATCTTCTCATTTTAGAATCGCTCGATTCAGTATTTGTATGAGAAAGTTATGATTTTTCTACCAAAAGTCGACGAACTATGCTAATCATTCCTAAACAAAACTTAATCACTCAAAACCCAAAAACACAAGGCTCAAATCACAAAACTTAATTCATAAAAGTCGTAGGTTAATGTATTACGGACTTATCGACTTGGAATCATCCAAATCGGAGTTCACACGGAAAAGTTATACCTATTTCTCCAAAGGTCGACGAAATACAATAAACACGGTTCTAAAACCAACTGAAAAAAATAACCGAAGGTCGGATCAAGTGGTCACAACCAAGACAAATTTAGCGAGGGTCATAACAGTCTCCCCTCCTTATAAAATTCATTCCCTGAATTTGCTTAACGAAAGATTGACATACTTATCAAATAAATAACTAACTTACTTACCATACAAATGAACTAACTTATTGGTCACACGGATAAATGAGGGTATAACGGTCTCCCCTCCTTAAGAATCTAACCAAGTACCCTCGCTCAGTCAGCCTCTAGCCACACAATCTTGACCAACGGTAGCTCTCTATTTCGAAGCTTCTAAACCTCACTTCCCAAAATCCCCAAATAATTCCAGATATCTTAGACTTTGCTTACCCCTATTTCCAAATCTCATATAATCCTTCATCGAAGATAACTTAAGGAACACACTTGAACATACTTCAAATTCAATGTCCTTCTAAACTTTTTCAATCACCTTTATCAACTCAAGAGTCATCCCTCTGAAGTTCTATAGCTTATCGTGTTTGAGTTACATATGCTACTCACCTAACAGTTTAGACTCATTTCTATCAAATATTGTTGTCAACTCAAACCCTTGGTTGACTTTCTCATGTATGCTCAAAATTAAGGGCACAAAGGCCACTGACATATCAGACTTCTGACTCAGGGCATCGACCATAATGTCAACCCTAAATAGAATACATAGCAAAGACATCAAAATGCAGAAACATGGTATAATCTATGTGATCAGGACTTAACCTCGTTAAACAACCATGAACAAAATAGCCATCACCATTTTTATCCTCAATCCTGATATAATTGTCCATAAATAACTAATCCGCTATCAACACATTATCCTAAAAACAAACATCTAAGCTTCATAACATAGCCACCTTCCTCTCACCTTGAAACTCAAACTCTGCTCTCTCTAAGAGTCGGATAGTGACTCGCTTCTGAAAGCAGTCCACCATAATATGATAAGTGACAACATATCCATTCTCTCTATCATATCAAAATCGTGCATATCTAATATGTACAATTAGTCGACAACTCACGGTCGTTGATTGAGATAACGTATGATCTAACAACTTCACAAACATATACATATCCGCTTGAAGGCATAGCAACAACCATAAATTCATTCAAGCATTATTCATCCTTCAACTACATCAAATCAAAACACAAGCCAATAATCAAGGAGATAATCAATTTCTGCCTTCCTTCCACCATCCAATATCCTTATCTTATTGAATTGCCTATATTCAATACAAAGTCTCAAACTCTTAACCTTTTTCCAAATAATTTTTATTAGAGTACTTCACGATGCAAAACTAGACCAAATATTTCCCTATCCAACAAATTCTGAAACTAAATCTTCAACTCTTTCAGTTCAGCAGGTGCCATATCACATGGTGGTATCGGAATCAAATATGTTCTTAGCATTAACTTAATACAAAATTCAATCTCTTTTACAATCTATAAATCTTCAAACATAAGTAAGCCTTGGTGGAATCATCATCCCATCACTCTAAAATATAATTTATGGCTCACCTTCAGGTGTAACTTTGCAACCATACTAAAATAATCCTCTGTGGTTCAAATCCTTTAACACTTGGCTCGTTACCAAATATACATGTGGGATATACTAGTCACTCATGCTCATAAGTGTACACAACAATCCTATTTTGCCGACCGAACTATAGCGAAGCACATGCCAAGTTCAGTTGCAATTTATCACTCAGAAATAGGTTAAACACATCAAATGCAATTCATACGTTACTTAAACTCAACTCTTTTATATATTTCAATATCTCATAGTCCCACAATTTACTTTAAATCCCCAAGAATCAACCTACCAAACCTTTCTCTTTGAACTATTCAACTCTAAACTCAACTAGCAAGTTCGACTTTCAAGACGATGCTCAGAACATTTCCAACTCGTTTCTCTTCCCTTAACCATCTCAGAGTTACTAGGCATAATTGTCACATCTTCTTATACCATCATATCAGACTTAAGCACACTAAAGAATCGACACACAGAACAGGACAAAGACATAACAAATCCTATGCTCCATTATACATAACACATAATTCAAACTCATATTTCAAATCTACAGCTCAAATAACCTAGAGCTCTGATACCACTATGTCACGACCCAAAATCTGGGTCGCTGACTAATGGCTGGGTCACACTCACATAACACAATTGGCCATAACCCAGCCAGCCTCACACAAATACACTTAACATATTGTAGAAGCGTATTCAATTATACGTACACACATACATACTTATAGTCATAATTTTAATTCTACAAATATGTACAATGGAGCGACCTATATTACACAGGAGCAGTATGCCTTTGGAGACTTCAAATAACTCGATCTCTAAACTTTGTCACCTGTGGAGGGAGGGGATAAGTATTTTGAAATACTTAGTGGTTAAATATTATAATGACATTTATTTAACTAACCCCACAAACTCCTTCACAACATACGCAAGATCATCCATGATCATGTAACAGAACTTCAGGTGAAGACGATCAGATACACACACACTGGTCAGATGAGTTTAGAACTATACCGACCAATTCCAGTATTGCAAACAGAATACTCCCCTATCCACAATGTAGGTTTTCATATCACGTGACTTAAAACAAAACTTATCACAATTATTCATAGTGACCAAGACTAGTTGGTCACGTATGCGAACATATACCAGATATCACATATAGTATCATGAAAACAAATGGCCATATCACCAAGATCACATCGTAACATTTGCATCACATCCCATCACATCACATTCACCTCACATTCTTACCATACAAAGACGCACTAATGTGCTAATGGTGCCAAAACAGATAAAGTATATCATAATCACATAATCATAATTCAGGCAAATTGTGAAACAGTGACTTCACACAAATAGATGAGCACATATATATCCACATATAGCTAAATCACGCAGACTTCGGTGGAGCTCAGATACCCAAATCACGCCAAATTTGGTGGAGCTCAAATACTCACTAATCATAGCCAAATCATACAGAGTTCGGTGGAGCTCAGATACCCAAATCACGCAGAGTTTGGTGGAGCTCAGATACTCATTAGTCATAGCCGAATCACGCAGACTTTGGTGGAGCTCAGATACGCTCTATACATAGCTACCAACATATGTCACTTATCCCAAACTAACACACAATTGCCAATTTCATACATAATCCTAAGAAATGTCAAAAGACACTTATTAAGGACCCAAATATATTTACATATCCAGTCAACTCAAATACAAGTATATCATCACAAGTGGACACACAATCATAAATTATCAAGAAACTGTCAAATGTTACATAAACAATGTTCAAATGTATACTCACATCGTATTTTATCAAACATATCAAATCACAATAACTCACTCATATCATAAACAGACTCATAATTGCCAAAATCTACAAACTTTTCAAGAACACGTCAAAACTCTTATCAAGTATTTACACATAACAAGTCATCAAACCAAAGTATATTCATCAAATCAAAACAAATAATATTAACTAAAACATAGGTTATGGATAATATCCTCCTCACCTTACACCAATGTTGCGCAAATTGCACCAAAGGAGTCCCGCACTCCTCTTCACATTTCTCGGTTCTCGGTTTCCAAATATCGATCAACTAATCAAGAGAACAACTCACTATCAATTATCAATCTCTCAAACACAAAGAATATGGAAAATCATCACAAAAGTCCACAAATATCGAATTTCTACACAATGTCTCCAAATATACATAAAAGTCCTCAAATCTCATTCTCAAAGCTTAACTCAACATCCTTAATCCATATAACTTACATTCATAACCTCATAATCTTCAAACTCCATCATCTAGGTTTATCAAAGTTGCTCAAACTTCAACATAACTACTTTCTCTTCAAGGTATTGATTAGATCTATACTTAAATCTAATAAACCTTAAACAAGAAATCACTTACCAATCCACAATTCAAGAAAATCTTCTTTCTCTTTCTTCTCCTCTTCTTTCCCACGTTTTTTCTTCTTCTTCTTCTCTCTCTCTCTCTTGGTTTTCAATGGATGAGAACAAATGACTTCCACTCAAGCCATCCCTTTAGATATTTTGACTAAACTTTCCTTAAATGGAAAGTTCATCCATAAGCAAGTGGATCTTTTTATCCTTTTTGGTCCTTCACTTTTCTAATCTTCCAAAGTCACTTCCAATCTTCTGTTTAAGTTCTAATAAGTCCTTAGATCAATCTTCAATCCATAATTTCCATATGACTCACTATTTCGTAATTTCTCCCAAAATCATACCTACACAAGCGCCTAAGAACTTTCTCATGATCCCATCAGATAAATCATCAAATGTCAAAAATCTCATCACTAAGTCGTAATTCTAGATGTTATGAACCTACATAAATTTGAATCACCCAAATCAGAGGTCGTATGAAGAAGTTATGTCTTTTGAAATAAAGTGTGCAGTCCAGCGATCGCTGGAAACCCCAGCGGTCACTGGCCCCACATTTTGGGAAATTTGTAATTCCCCCAGTGGTCGCTGGGAAAGCCACCAGTCGCTGGGAAAGCTAGCTGTCACTGGGAAAGTCAGCGGTCACTGGGTATCGATAAAACTCACAAAACTCAAAAAGCAAAGTTGTAGGTTTGGGTCTTACAGATCTTCTCGTTTTAGAATCGCTCGATTCAGAGTTTGTATGAGAAAGTTATTATTTTTCTACCAAAAGTCAACAAACTAAGCTAATCATTCCTAAACCAACCTTAATCACTCAAAACCCAAAAACACAAGGCTCAAATTACAAAACTTAATTCGCAAAAGTCGTAATGTGTTACGGACTTACTCGACTTGGAATCATCCAAATCAGAGTTTACACAAAAAAATTATGCCTATTCCTCCAAAGGTCAACAAAATATAATAAACACAGTTCTAAAACTGACTGACACAAAATAACCGAAGGTCGGACCAAGCAGTTCCAACCAAAACAAATTTAGCGAGGGTCATAACAATACTTTAGTGAGAGCATGACTCCTATATAGCGTAGAGGGTTGCTAGACATTCTGGGGATATCAACAAGTCAGCTCCCACTCACTTACCTAGGCATTCCTCTTTTTTGTGGACCTCTTCACCGTGGCTACTTGTAGGGCTTTGCGGATACCATCATCAGCAAGTTTGCCCGGTGGAAGGGGTCCTTACTATCCATGGCGGGTAGATTCTGCTTGATACAGGCAGTCATCCTGGACTCCTTGACTCACTCCATGTTGATCTAGTGGTCGGTAGCACTTTTGGAGCAGATAGATACGTGCATGAGGAACTTCTTGTAGATAGGGGATATTCATAAAAGGGCCTCCTACACAGTGTTTTGGGATCGCGTATACACCCCGCTAAAAGATGGTGAGCTATGTCTTCGATCCATTCGATAGGTGAACTTGGCTTTCCTGAGCTGGCTCACCTGTTCTATCTTACATGAGCCGGCCTAGTACTTTGACTTTATCAGGGACCATCTAATTAACATGGCAGATACGACACCACGGAGATATGTTTGCTCTTCCATTTTGAGAGGAGTTCGGAGTTGCTTACTAGACATTGTTTAATCTTCTCAGGTGTTGGTCAGCGAGGATTCCACAGCCAACTTCTGGTTGGACAATTGGTTAGGGTACATGAATGCAGAGTGGGTTGGTCTTCGAGAACATCTTTACCCATGGTGCACCTTCACGGTAGTAGATTACTGGCAAGACGGGTGTTGGAGATTGCACAAGAGATTTTACGAGGCATATTTGGGGATCATACAAGATATTCATAGATACAGGCTCGACCCGCCAGGCAGTGACAGGATAGTCTGGGTGCATGCTTGGGATGGCATCCTCACCTCCGGAGCTACTTATGACCATCTCTGCCCCAGTCACTTGCGGGTATGTTGGGGCTCCTGGATCTGGGATGCGGCGATTTTGCTGTGGAGGTTCGTGTTTTTATGGCAGGCCATTCTCGGAGCTCTTCCCATCACTAACGTCATACTTTGCTGAGGTTTTGTGGGCTCGAGTATTTGTTGTATGTGCCTTACAGATGTAGAGTCCCTCTACCATATGCTAATTCGATGCCCGATCGTGGCTGCCTTTTAGAGCTATGTTTTTGGTCTTTTGGGGTTTAGTGGAGGCCATTCTTGAGTCTCGTGATGGAGGTGATGCGATAGCAGTTTAGCTCCCATGTTGGGGTACTATAGAGGGTGGCAATTGTGACTACGGGCTGGTTGTTATGGATGGAGTGCAATGCGCCCACTTTTAGTGATTAGCACCGGAGCCCAAATGCGTTGCTTGCGCTCTTCCATCGCATGGTGAACGAGACTCTCATCTTTGACACTAGGTAGTGCTTCTCTTCACAGCGGGAGCAAACTCTGCTTTGGGATCTCCGTATTACACCGAGGCCAAATTTGGTGTCACACCTTATCGAGGTGACTTGGTGATGCCCTCCTCTAGTCTGGTTTAAGTGCAATAAAAAATAGCAGCTCTCTTGGAGTTCCGGAACTGGGCCACTCAGCAGGGGTGTTCCACACATGCCAGGGTTTCGTCCAGGGATGCTTCATTCACTCTATCCCGAGCTATTTCACTTTTTGAGGCAGAACTCTTGGTAGCCATCCTTGTAGTAGAGTTCGCACATTAGCATGGTTGGCGCAGACTGTGGCTAGAGATAGACTCCATGTACGTATTGTCGAGGTTTTATACACCACAGGCCAAGGTCCCATGGCACTGGCGGTCCCACTGGCTACGCATACTTTAGCTCAGAGCACTATTACAGATGCACATCACGCATATTTTCTGAGAGGAAAATATGGCGACAGATGTTCTAACTCACCTCACGGAGGACAGCTAGTACCCGAGCTTCCCAGCTTCGCTCATCAGCCATATCGGACGGGATATGTCAGAACAGCCCTTCTATAGGTTCGTCCCCTGACGATATTTTTCTGGCTATTCCCGTTAACTTGTTTGTTCGCCTGCCCTGACAACCAGGATTGTTGGCTAGCATGGGTTTTGGCTGACTTGCTTTTCCCGACCAGACTACTAGACTTGTTGACTAGCTAGTGAGGGGTTATATGTCCCACCTGACTGCCAGGACTGTTGGCTAGGAGATGTGTTGTGGGCTCGAGACTATTTTGTATCTTTTTTTTTATTTGATGGATTGTTTTAGTAAAAACAAACTCTGACCGGGACCTCCACAACGACCACAACTTTAGCAGGAATAATCTGTTCATTCTTGTTGGTAGTTTTATGTCACTGTTGATTTTGGTATTTAATTGAAAGTTAGATCTTGTAATTGCTTTTTATATTTGGTAGAGACATTGCATGTTGTTACATGGGCTTCACTGAATAGATGACCACAAAATTGAATTAGGGCTTTAACAGAAGTCGTGGAGTGTTAAGGATTTCAAGATTTTGTGCGGTTAGAGTATTGAGCATTGCTTCATTTCCCACGTTGGCCAGGTTTGACAGACCATGATTTTTTTTCGTTTTTCAAAACATATTTAGATCAAAGTCAGGAGATTTATAAAACTATTGAATTTAGTAAATTTATAATGCTATGAAATCTGAAACTTATAATTTTGTTATAAGATAACATTTGTCTTCATTCATTGTAATTTGTTTTTTGATACTGTTGGTGTTATGTTTCTAGTAATTAATTATTGATAGAGCAACATCCCTGTTATTATATTGGACATTAAAAAATACCTAAATCTTAAGTACTATTAAAATTACATGATCTTCATCGTGAAAAAACTGTATTGGAGAAAAAAGTTGTTATAACATATTGTCATTAATTGATTTATATCAGTCGGCGTTGGTTTATTTATATGTTTGATCAATATGGTTCTAATGTTTGTGTGCATGCTAGAAAACAACAAGAGATGAGTTCGACCCATATATAAATAGCATAATAAGAATTCGAAGGAGCAAATTCATTCCAAAAGATGTGCAAAATCAAAAAATTTACTAGTTGATGGTACTAGGAGGCACAAAATAACCTTGTAGTGGTTGATGTCTCATTTTCATGTCACCGCTCTAACAAAAGATTTTCTAAATGAGATAGTTGAATGTTTGTGAAAATATACTATTTTTGATTGAATATCAACTATTTTCAAACAATGATGATTGGGGTTATAAGACTTGCTGATTTCCTTTTCTCAAAGACATGGAATTCATCTGCAAATATAATTTGGTTGGGCTTGTTTGACATTTTTGTATAAACAAGTGTGTCTTGCTACCAAGACAAACGGTAGGGATATAGGAGGAGCTATATATTTAGTTTGTATGTGGACTTTTCAATGGATTTGTCCTCATTGCCCAATTTTTATAAGAGACCGTGGACGAGTAAATGCCATATATTTATCCTCATTAATGTTTAGAATTATTTTGCTATCACATGTGAAGTTCCGACATTAAAATGGGAAAATTTGTGAAAATAATGTTTAAAATACGATGCGCGCTAGAAGAGCTATAATATTCAGATATATGTGATCTTACAGTTTCAATTATTTACCATCTACAATAAGCCAATTTTATATTGTTAAACTTATATTCTGATAGATTATTGGGCAAACTTATGATGCACATGTTGAGTTAATGGCGAGATTCTATACAAAAATCAAAGATTTGTGCCGAGCTCGAGTACTAGTAATTTGTTTTATATGTGAGAAGTGGCATTATCTGGATAGAAATTTGTGATAATTTGGAATGGCACAAGACATACCTAAACATGTTGAACCATATGAAAGTATCCACACGTTAATTTTTTTTTTAGGTACAAATAAAAAAATTTGAGCACTACTTTATAAAGATCATGTGAAAGCATGGATTGACTAGATCAACCATATGGTAAACAGTGTTACTAGAGGTTACAATATCAATTTTCATTACACACATATGGATTAGTATAGAAGAAGACTATAAGATTTATGACAGTACATGGTGTAACATAGCCCACATTGGTTAGTAAAAGTATTTATTTTGTAAAACGATTATTAAAGAGTTTTATAGATAAATAGTATATATTGATGTTGAACCATGTTTTCCCAATAGGAAAAAATAGTTATTATGATTGTGATGCATGTTTGTGATTGAGAGGTGCCATAAGATTATTGGATTTATGTTGAACTTAGCTATTATGATTGTGATGCATGTTTGTAATTTACATAAGTTTTTTTTGTACTTGTGAGACATATGTTTAGCTATAGAAATGAAAAATAATTTCTACTACTTTTGCAAAAAATATCACTTATTTATGCAGTTTTGGATAGTGGAAAAAAACTATCAATTGTGCATTTTGGTGCGAATTGTCAAGTGATAAAATTAAAAATGAATACATAATCACATGTGTACAATTTCTTCACGAGATTCATTTTGATATGACTACATATTCACATGACGAACACTACTAAATTTTGATGATGCCATATCTGTTTGATAAGACTACCTACTCCCGGATAGTATTTGTGCCTTAATCTTAAATCTATAAATAAGAAAGACCAAGATATTTGTATTTACATTTGCAATCGAGTAAATAATATCATGAACCATAGGAACGACAAGAGGTGGATACTTCTATAATTTAATGATGATTATATTCAAGATTGGTACGGTGATAGAAGAGAGTATTATGTTAGGCTAAGAAGAGAGTGAATGTTTCGAGTGGAAGTCTAAAACACTAATTATAAGATTGCAAAGGCTAAATGTTCCTATTTTGAAGAGGAGGCCACTAAATGTATAAAACATAATATAGATATATTTGAATTGACACTGATCATGATTTGTCAAGAGAGTAATCGTATTATGCTATGACAAAAATAGTATTATATGTTAGATTTAGCCAGAAAATAAGTATCAATATTAGGTAATGAACTATGAGATACATCATGAAATTATTTTTAACAATGTTAAATATATCTTTGATGAGTACTTGTTTGATGAGGAATAAATTATAAATGTAGTAGCTATCTTCATGTGACATTTCAATATCTTCATGAAAATTTGTTTACTTGAGTGCTTGAATCATTTTCAACATTAAGTCCACATCTAGAGCCTCAAACAACATATATATATATATGGGGAAACTTAGACTAGCCACGCTGGACATAGTATTATGCTATGACAAAAATAGTATTATATGTTATAAATGTAGTAGCTATCTTCATGTGACATCACTACAAAAATAATAAGTATAGAGAGGGAAAAATACCGCTAAAAGCTTAAAATCTCCTCAAATGTGATTTTGAGGAGAAAAAGTTCGTCGCACAAATTCTTCTCTATATCTTTGTCATCCAAACTCTATTGTGGCGCATGAATTGCTACTATAGGTATTTGTGGTGGTAAAATTCACCACAATAGGATAGCATATTAGTGGCGAAAGTCGCGCCGCAAAAAAATTATAGAGGTTGTCATTACTCCCTCGCTAAAACCAATTGAGGCAGTATTAATGGCATCGCTGAAGGCGGGAAAAATCATCGCTAAACACCAATTGAGGTAGAATTATTGGCACCACTAAAACATATTTGCGATAACTAATGAATCCTTACATAAACAGATATGAGGCGTGAAAAATAATCGCAAAAACGTGCAGCAACAGACTTTATTTAGATTCAATATCCGCGCAAAATCATTTTTGAGGCTATATACAATGGCCACTATTCTCATTTTACGGGACCATTCTAATATTTTTTTTAAATTAAATATTTAATTTAATTTAATTTATTTCCCGCTCTATTTATTTATCTTCTGGATCATTTCTTTATTTGAAATATTAAATACCAACTATTCATATATAATATTACAAATATTATAAAATATATTAAGAGAAAATCATCATACATTATATACATTAATATCCTACTAATACAAAAAATACAAAATGTCATATGGATTAAAAATCCAAACATAAAAGCTAAAAATAACACGTCAAATATTAGTCCTAAAGAATTTCTTTAAAAGAACACCAATCGTGAGGATCATCATACATTAGGATCACCATTCCTAGATCCACTACACCAACTTGAGGTGAATATTGTTGTTGAGGATAAACACCGTAGGTAGGATGATTTAAGAATTAATCTCTAATGAAGATCATGTAAAGTACATATTCAGTAAACTCAAGTGGATATAAACAAACAAACACATTTATTTATTATAATTATCATTTTGTACATATCTGATCAAAAGTACGAAAGTACTATCATGCTCATAAGGAAAGGTACACACCTTTTGTACAAAAAGAAATCCCCAAAAATAACATATATATAAAGGGAAATGTAGACTAGCCACGCTCAACATACAAATACACTCTAATCGGGATCTGGTGATTCTATTTGGGAGTCAACATCCATCTCTAGATCTGACTCAATCAAGGATCCTCCAGTACCCGAGCACTCTCCAGTAGGACCATCCAAATTCACAACAAGAATAGGAGTGGTGTCTAAGATCCATATGAAAAGGATAAATGGAAACTCGTAAATGTGTTTTTCAGTGAGGTAGCAGTTTATTTCTAGACTGCTATGAAGCTTTAGGATAGGAGGGGGAAGTACTTCCCTCACCAAACCTCTCTTTTCAAGATACTGGAGAAGTACGGTGATAGCAGCCTTATGGGAAGACACATGTTGGTCAACACAGACAGTCAGATCATTTTGGATGTTAAGGGTGGTGAGCAAGTCCTCAACCATCGTCGACCAGTCCTCTCCAAAATTATATCCACCTAGCCAGATAGAATCTTGCATGTCTTTATGGACCACTGTTATGTGGTCTTCCAACACATACATATCATCTTTAAGGATCTGAGGTGGAAGTCGCCTTTTTAACAGAGTCTGCCTTAGGGCTTTTGTATCATACATGAATCCGTCCAATTTTCCACCATATCTAGCAACCAATGCAAGATAATTTTTGGGTTAATCTTATATATCCCAAAATAAGATTGAAAATATAATTTTCAAAACTCTTGGTGAACTATCGTATGATATGATGGGTAAGTCTTACGAATTTTTGAATTTAGTCCAAAAATTCCATAGTTTTTTATATAATAACTAGTATTTTTAAAAGAACTTAATATGAAAAATTAAAATTTTCAAGTTAAATTTTGGAATTTAATTGAACAAAATTAATTTATCTAATTAGAAAACAAAATTTCTCTTAAATTTTGACTCAATTTTGATTTTAAAGTCATATTAAATCTAATTTAATACTTAATTGAAGAAAAAATTAATCCAAAATGACTGATTTGTAATTCAATTAAAACTTTGGAGGACTAATTTGAAATAACCAACCAGGTAATTAAGATTTTCTCAAAAAATCATGAAATTACAATAATACCCCTACCAAAAAAATCCAGGGTTTCTCTCTGCCCGATTTTTTCTTTCCTCTCTAGTGGCCTTGTCTTCTCCGCGCCGCCTCCTTCGACCACGGCCAAACGGCGACGAGTCGTCCGATGCCACCATCGGGATGGATTTGTCGTGGCCTTCCGGTCATGACTGTACCAGTCTCGACGTCTAGCATGCCTCTGTTTGCCTTCACCAAGCTCTTCTCCCTTCATCGGAGTTCAAAGCTTTCGGCCTCCAGATCTCCTCGTTCTGGCGAGGTTGGTACCGGTGTGTTTGGGATTCTCCGGGGAATCCATCGGTGTTGGCCGTCGACGTTAACAATGTCAGAGTTGGCCAGAATTTTGAAGAGAAGAATCGGATAGGGATTGGATTTGCGATTTGCGATTGAAAAATTACATTTTGATCCCAAAACTTTTGCTAATTTTTCAGTTAAGTACAACAAGGCCTCGGGTTGTTCCTATTTAACCACTTTTGTAAAAAAATAAGCATAATAACACTTATCTTGGCTTCGGGTTTGTCTTATTTAACCACGGCGGCTTATTCTGCAGCTAGCAAATACGCTAACAAGGCCTCCCCGACCACAAAACCGTCTTCCTCCTCTTCCCCTGCAATCTCCCTGGAAGACGAGCTCCCTCTCCTAGGCACCAAAACAGAGAGCAGAGACGAGAATGACTTAATGGAAGATGACGAGGTTGAACAAGAGTAGGACTTTGGTAGGTTCCCTGATACGGAAGTCAACGATCGCTTCTTTTCTGGGTTGGAGGATTTCGAAGTCGGAAGTCCCAATTCCGACATTGCTGTCGGTGACCGGTTCCTCTATCACTTTGCCAGTCCGTTGACAAAGACCGGCCACCATCTATGCCCAAAGTCTGCTCTTTTATGAACACACCTTTTTTTTAGTGTTGCTGTTGGCAGGAGGAGATGGGTGGGATCGGGTTTACCGGAGATTAGGTAAATCTTTATAGAAAGACATTAAATAATAATATTTTATTTTTAGGAGTATAATTGGTATAATAATATTAACTACAAAACTAAAAATATGAAAACTTTAGAAGATAAAATAATTAATTAAAATATTACAAAATTTCTAAAATTAGGACAAATTTTAAACAACTTATAAATCATAGGCAATTCAAAAGTAGAAAAAAATTTCTCTCCTGATTTTACTACTGCTATTTAGTTTTACATTTTTACTACTACCATTTTCTATTTTTTTTTTGTTATTGACTTTGTTCGCCACTATTTCATTATTGACTTTTTCCTCCACTTTTTTGTTTTTATCATTTTCTTTCAATTATTTTTCATCTTTTAATTTTTTTTATTTTACAACATACATAATCTAGCCACATAAAATAATGTCTTATCAAAAATTAATTTACAGATACCAATATTAAAGTAAACAAATATTAATAATAAAGTTAACGGGTACCAATATTAAAATTAACGAGTAGCAATATTCAAACACATCATGTGAAACTAACAAAATAATACAATTAAATAAATACCTCACACAAATTATAAATACTAAATCACTCCAAACTCTGAACTTGGTAGTAATCAAATTAGGTAGATACTAATATTCAAATAAGTGAGTATCAATATTAAATAAGTATCATTATTAAAGTTAATAAATATTAATAGAATATTAATAATAAAGTAAATGAGTGCTAATATTAAAATAAATTAATACAAATATTAATATAAACGAGTATCACTATTTAAAAAATCTAGTAAACCATTTCCTAATCTCCATCATCCTCTCCCTCTCTTTCCTTTTCTTCTTCTTCCTCCACTCCAGTCCTCTATAACCCCTAGGCTTTGCAAGATCTAGAAGACCCGTAACCAGAACCAAAAGGTTGACATTTTTCAAATTGGTAATAGTTACTTAATTAAATCTTATATGGCTGCATACATTTTATTTTATTCTTAGTGTATTAAGTTATATCCATAAAATATTACAAGTACAGTAAAATTTCTCTAAAGTGATATTAATCAAATCAGGAAAAGTTATTTTAAAGAAGTTATCATATAAGTGATGTCATATTTTTTAAAATAAATAAATAAGTATATATATATTGAATAAATATATATATTTTATATTCAAATTATATAAATATCAATTTATAACAATATTCAAAGTGACTACATTGATTTGAAATATTTTCTTTCAACAATATGAGGATCACAAAAATTGTTAGAATACAATTGAAAAAATGAATAATGGTGTAAAGTTTGTTAAATAAGAAAATTTAACACAAAACATAACTATAGTTTTTTGAAAATTATCACATATTACGATAGAGAAGTTGTCACTTTCTTACACTAATTCCATCTTGCAACCAAATTTTTTGATCTATTTAGAAAAATTATTACATTAAAATAATTCACTTTACATAAGTTTTATTGTATGTATTGAGAATTTTTTTTCCTTAGTTACTTTGTCTCCAAGTGTTTTGAGCGAGGTGTAGTTGTTGAGCATTTGCGAGACAGTGTGAAAATAGTTAAGGTAGGTTGGTATTGAATGAACTCAACTGCATTGACTTTTATTCTTCTCGTTTAAGAGGTATATAAGGCACCATTTGAATACATGAAGAAGCTGTCAGAAGTGACAGCTTTATAGCCGTTGCAACGGCTATATTGAGAATAAGAATTACATGGAAAAATCAGGAGTTAGGACAGGCCCATAACAACTGAACTAGAAGAGTAACTAGGAACATTCTAAAGCACAATGAACCTAAGAACACACATAAACAACAACTAACTGCAGAGCAAAGCAAAACAGATCATAAGATTGAACCTGCAAGAAGAACAACACAAAATTCACTCACATAATTCAACACTCTCCCTCAAGCTTGGTTTGTACAGATTGTATAAAGCAAGCTTGGAACATAAGTAGTAAAATTGACTAGGCTTGAGAGCTTTAGTGAAGATATCAACAATTTGTTCATTGCTGCAGAGATAGGGAGTAGCAATGTCTTTGTTGATGACCTTTTCTCTCACATAGTGACAATCAACCTTAATATACTTAGTCCTTTCATGAAAAAAAGGATTAGCAGCTATGTAAATGGCAGATTGATTATCATAAAACATGTTCATATGATGTAAAGGAGGAAAACCCAAAGCAGTAACAAGTTGTTTCAACCAAATCAGTTCTGAAGCTATTAGGGCCATATCCCTGTATTTAGATTTAGCTGAAGATCTGGAGATAACTGTTTGTTTTTTACTCTTCCAAGTAACAAGATTTCCTCCCACAAAAGTGCAAAAACTACTTGTAGATCTACTTCCAATAGCATTAGCATAGCTAGCATTGGAGAAGGTAGTGATGTTCATGTGACCAGTTCTTTTCATCATAAGTCCAAGACCATGGCAAGATTTTAGATAATGAAGAATATGATCAGCAATTAGGACATGGCTGGTTCTAGGACTGTGCATAGCTTGACTTATAAGACTAACAGCATATGAAATTTCTTGCTTAGTTATAGCCAAGTAGATAAGCTTACCAACCAGCCTTTGAAAGCTTTGTATTATGGCAGAGGTGTGCCATCTGTTAGAGAGAAGGTAGAGCCAAATTCAAGAGGAGTATCAGTAGGGGTAGACTCCATCTTTTTTGTCTCTTTTAGAAGATCTAAGACATACCTTCTTTGGCACATATGAATCCCTTGAGCAGAGTAAGAAAATTCAATTCCTAGAAAGTACTTGAGCATGCCAAGATCTTTGATATCAAATTTACTTTTTAAAGCAGTCTTGACATGCTCAATTCCTTTCAGGTTGCTTCCTGTTATAATAATGTCATCTACATATATGCAAACAACAACATTTCTTTTGGTAGAATCAATAGTGAAAAGAGTGTTATCAGCATGACATTTCTGAAAACCTAAGTTCATCAATTCTTTGCTTAATTTATGGTACCAAGCTCTAGGAGATTGCTTTAGACCATAAATGGCCTTTTTAAGTTTACAAACCTTGCCTAGCTTAATCATAGGATGTCCCTCGGGTGGATCCATGAAGATCTCTTCTTCCAAGTCTCCTTGGAGGAAGGCATTTTTCACATCCATTTGGTAGAGAGGCCAGTTCTGATTTGCAGCATTAGAGATGATAACTCTGATAGTGTTCATCCTAGCAACAGGGGTAAATGTTTCAGAGTAATCAATACCAAGGGTTTGAGTGAAACCCCTAGCAACTAATCTAGTTTTATGCCTCTCTATAGAACCATCATTGTTGTATTTAATCTTAAACAACCATTTACTACCAACAGTTCTCTTACCAGTAGGCAGATTAGCAGGAATCCATGTTTTATTTTTCTCAATAGTATTCAGCTCTTCATCCATAGCTTTCTGCCAAACAATGAAGTTCTTAGCTTCTTCATAACATGCTGGTTCTCTTTCAGAATCAATTGTAGTTAGGAAACATAGGAACTTTCTTGATATGGAATTATAAGAGACATACCTGGACATAGAGTGCAATTTAACATTGCAAACCTTGTTGTTCACAGGTTTTTTAACTCTCTGAGATCTTCTTAATTTTTTGTCTTGATGAAGAGCATTAATCTCAGAGGTCTGATGCATTAATTCTTCCCTGTTTCCAAATCTACTTCTTGGAATCTTAGAGCTCCTGTGATAAATAAGAGGATAGGAAGTAGATGTTACCTTGTTTTCAGTGTTTTCTTCTGAATTTTCTTTCCCTTGTCTCTCTTCCAGTTCTTATCCTTGCTTGCACAATCTGTGCTTAAGAATCCAGCATTAGTGTCTTGATATGAGACTCTTATTCTGTTGATATCAAGAGTCTTATTCACTCGATTCTCCCCCTGAAACTCAATAGCAGAATCTGCAGGAAAACTGTCACTATAATATGCTTCATGCTCAACAAAAGTGATATCACAAGTGATATACTTTTGTTTAGTTTTAGGATTGAAGCACTTGTAGCCCTTAATAGCAGAGGAGTAACCTAAAAATGTACTTTTCAGCTCTAGGATCATGTTTGTCTCTTTTTACACTAGGAACAAGAGCAAAACATGTACATCCAAAAATTTTGAGGTGATTCAGATTTATAGGTCTCTGCAGAAGAATCTCAAGAGGAGATTTAAACTGTAAGTTCTTGGTAGGAGTTTTATTGATCAAGTAGCATGAAGTGAGCAAAGCATCAGACCAATAGAATTTAGGCACATTCATTTGAAACCTAATGGCCCTAGCAACTTCAAGTAGATGTCTATTTTTCCTCTCAGCAACTCCATTCTGCTGAGGAGTGTAAGTGCAAGATTTCTGATGCACAATACCTAACTCCTTAAGCAGATTTGTCATACTGATATACTCAGTTTCATTGTCAGATCTTAAGATCTTGATTTGTTTATGGAACTGAGTTGAGACCATGTTTTTGAAATCTTGAAATCTAGCATGCACCTCAATTTTGTTTTTCAAAAGATAGAGCCAAGTGGTTTTGGTGAAATGGTCAATAAAAGTGACAAAATATTTAAAACCATCAAAGGAAGTACAAGGAGAAGTCCAAAGATCAGTATGAATAAGCTTAAAAGGTTCCTTGTATTCAGTGTCTGAAATAGGAAATACAAGACGAGTAGCTTTAGCAAGCTTACAGTTGGTATAATTGTGAGCAATGGGCTGATTACAAGGTAAATTGTTTTTCAAAACAACATTCAAGGGGTGTCCTAGCCTAAAGTGCGAGGTTTCTGGGTTCACTTGAGTGGATGCACTCAAAGCAATGCGATTACTTTGAGTACCATATAAAGCCCATTGCAAACTCTTCCTCTACCAATCAAATTCTCTATTTTCATGTCCTGAAATAGAATATGAACAAGGTCAAAAATTACTCTACATCCTAAGTCTTTAGTGATTTCACTCACAGACATTAGTTTTGCAGAGAGTTTATCAATGAATAAGACATTTGACTTATTTTTTTGATCAAAAAACACCTTTTCACCTTGACCAGACAAAGACAAGAGATCACCATTAGCAACAAAAATATTTAAATCAGACAAGTCAGAGTTGATATTGGTCAGATCAGTCTTGTCAAAGGTCATATGGTGGCTAGCACCAGAGTCCACAATCCACTTACCAGTTTTAAAACTGACAATAGAGTAAGAGAAGATGTGATTGTTACCTCTGGTGTTGTTGCTATCCTGAGAAGTCATAGTGGTTTGCTCTTCAGGTTGAGCTTGCATGTTGCTCTGATTGTTCATCAAGTTTGAACCACGAAGTTGTTGTAGAACTTGCTGGACAATCAGATCAACTGCAGAGGCTTCAGGAGCTTTGGTTGAGTCTTTGTGCTGAGTTCTTTTAGAAGAGGCATGTTGTTTGCTTTGCTTTGCACTTGAGTGTTCGGATTATCCTTTATGCTTGATCTAAAGTGTACTAATGATTTGCATGTTGTTTCAGGCTCGCTGGCCACCTATGGAGCACGCCACTAGTGCCTCTGGCGCGGGCCAACTGTGTTTGACAGAGCTTGCCTCACGAGCTCGTTGCGTGGCCCAGATATTCTGGGCATCTATGGCGTGCACCTATACCCTTTTGCGCACGCCAATGTTCTTCGTGCAAGAACAATGGTGCACGCCACTCCTCTTTGGCGTGTGCCATCACTCAACAGCAAAAGCACAGAGTAAGTCCGGTTTTGTCGATCCTCAGGGAATTGATTGATAAGACTTTGTACTTAGATTCTAAACTTGATTAGGAGTATATTATGAAGATTGGTTGATTGATAACTCGAACAAACTTCTAGATTAATGATCTAAAGATTTAAACTAGTCAAAAGTCTATAAACTTCAAAATATAACACTAGCAATCTGGTTTAGCAAATTTAACTAAAAGTGAGTTTAGTACCACTGAAACTCATGCAATCAAACAACTCAAGGGGTATATTATGCTCTTATTATGATCCGAGTGTTCCATAAGCAACAAACCTACACTTTCGCGCTAGATTTATCTAAATTGATCATTAGCAAAACTTAAACCAATTAGATGTTATTTCGACCCCACTAATCGATCTAAACCAAGCTAAGATCCAACTTTAGTTATCACTTAGTGGACAATTAATTACTTAAGTAGATTTCTTATTCATTAAGCAACTAATCATCTAGTTAATCTTTACATTAATTCTATCACGTTTCGGTCTCAAGTTTTAACTAAGATCATAATCATGGATAATCACAAGGTTTTTATCACAGCCAACTAGTCTAAACCATTGTCAAAAGCAAGAACTAATCATGATCATAAACTATGTGAAACCATAATTAAGCTTCAAGTTTATTAACCAGAACATAAATCTATTAGTTTTTAACCCTTCGAATTAGTTGATTACATGTTAGTTCCTAGGCACCAAACCCACATAATTACTACTCACACATGCTTATACAAAAACACAATATAAACATCAACATACTTAAGCATCAAATGAACAAAATGAAGAGAAGAAAGCTTATCAAATGATCATGAAGCTTTCTTCCACTTCTTCAAGTCCAATCAAGAGAGGAGAGTTATAATTCATGGCTTCTCTTCGTTCTCCCTCTCTTCCCCTCTTTTTCACTCTCGTTCTCATAATGAGTCATAATGAGCTAAAATACAAAGTAAAAGTAAATAAAACATAAACTAATCTAAAAATCCTAACTACTCCCTCCATTGTCTCCCTAATGTATCTGCCACACCCTCCTTTTGTGTAAAATCTCGAGTGCCTTGGCCCACCAAATGTTTGCCAATGAGAAGAGCAAGTGGGCTGGCCAACTTCTGTCACTTTTTGTCCATGGCGTGCGCCAATAGCACCATGGCGCGCGCCACTCGTGTCGTCAGCCATCGTCAGAGTGACCTCTCCTCCTCCGAGTACCAACGGCGCGCGCTACCTATGCTTATGGCGCGCTATGCCTTGGCAGGCCTTGTTCTTCTTGCTTTCATGAGCTCCATCTTGCCCATGCCTTAGCACCGTCGATCACTCGTCCTCCTCAAGTCCATGAATAAGCTCCTAAAACCACAGAAACACGATGAGAAATAACAAACAGAACTAAAAATCACAAAGAATGAAAACTAACACAAAATAACTAAAAATCAACTAAAACAATCTAAAAACTCTAAAATAATCCTAAGAAGTCAACACAAATAATGAGTGTTTTAGGCACTCATCAAGGCATCAGTAAGACTTCCAGCAGATAGGTTGGCTGTGGGTTGCTTCTGAGGCCTGAGATGAGGATACAAGAACCAACACCTGTCTTGTGTGTGCCCTATTTTTTTGCAATTTTCACAGAACAAGTTGATGTTGATGTGAGTAGAGTTGGATCTTCCTCCTCCTCTTCCTTTAAAGTTTCCTCTGTTGTTGATAGCATCCCTATTTTGGTTAGTATAAAACACACTAACATCAGTGTTTTCATCCTTCAGTTTAGGGCTGGGCATGACTTTCTTACGAGTTTCCTCAGCCTGAATTCTAGAGCTCACATCTTCAAAAGATGAGAGTTCAGAGGAGGTAAGGATTTGATCAATCAACCCTTCAAACTTAGGCTTTAGAGAAGCAAGATAGTCAAATATCATGTCCTGCTCAAGCCTGAGTTGAATGATAACAATATCAGAAGTGGATGGCCTATAAATTTCAAGCTCATTCCACAACTGTTATGTTTTTTCAAGATGCTCAATATAAGAGACATTTCCTTGCTTGCAGTTAGCAAGTTTCTTCTTGAGCTTATAAACTTTAAACAGGTTCTTTTTATTTCCATACATCTATTCCAATGCATTCCAAAGGTCTTTTGATGTATTTGCATGAGCAAATATATCATAGACCTTAGGTTCCAATGCTTGGTGTTCAATGTCATTTTAGCAGCTTTTGCCCACGACAAATAGTTTTGCCCATTTAGGAGAGTGGGTGTGAACTTTAGATGTGTGCTACTCTCACTCTCAAAGGCTGTGATTCTTTTTGTGTTGCTGATGGTAATGGTTTCTGCAGTAGCTGCAGTTTCTGGGTTTTGGTTGGTGGATATTTTTTGAGTTTTTTATGGATCAAAGCTCTGATACCATGTGAAAACAGTTAAGGTAGGTTAGTATTGAATGAACTCAACTGCATTGACTTTTATTCTTCTCATTTAAGAGGTATATAAGGCACCATTTGAATACATGAAGAAACTGTTAGAAGTGACAGCTTTATAGCCGTTGCAATGGTTATATTGAGAACAAGAATTAGAGGAAAAATCAGGAGTTAGGACACATAAACAATAACTAACTGCAGAGCAAAGTAGAACAGATCATAAGATTGAACATGCAAGAAGAACAACACAAAATTCACTCACATAATTCAACAGAAAGTGTATTGAATATCCATTTGTTGCCACCCCAATTAACCTAGAAGGTAAAAGATTTATATCAATACACGGAGGATCGACTGCAATACACTAACTGTATTGGCAAGCAGGGGAAGGGACCATAATATATTTTATTTTATTTCTGTATCCACAAGCTCTTGGATTACCCACCAGCTTATACTTCAATCAAGATATCTCTAGTTCTAGTCACTGAAAAAATAGT
>SOPF01012501.1:0-11145 GCA_012979155.1 Hypericum perforatum | reverse complement strand
CCAGAGGCAAAGAGAATGCTTATTACAAGATAGAAGCAGAATATGTGAAAAAACTTCAAGGTTAAACGCATCCATGTGGTCTACAATATACCAAAGAAGGTGCACCTTATTTTCACGCACACATGCTGGAAGAACTTCAAGGTTAAAAGCGTTTGGTTGAAAGTAGGATCAGGATGGGTGATCTCCTGGGAAGTTTCCTAGGATACGTGCGAGTGAAGACAAAGCACGCTGAAAAGACCCATGTTAGTACAATGGAGCCAGTCAATCACATCACGGAGCGTTATAGTTTTATTATATCAATATGTTCCGACTTAGGTCTGCATTAAATTTCATTGCTGTTTATTTTGTTCCTGAATTTGTATAGAGAGTAGAACAAGATAATCTTCTTAGCTAACCGTAGAAAGCACGTGGTTCATGTTACTTTTTTTTAGACGGACATGCTTCATGTTGCTGACTCAGCCATCGGAAGGTTCCTAATATATTGATGTGAGGTTCCTTCAGCGCAACCAGAAAACCATTCTACTTACGCCAAAATTATTGTTTTATCGAATGCAAATTCTTTACTACAAAAATCAACTTACATTTAGGCCTTAATGCGCAAATTGGAAACAAGAAAATGTTAACTCAATATTTATTTGAATAGTATATTATTTTGAACTACCTAAAATACCACTAAAAATTATTAAGACAATTAGATTAAAGATTGTTTTCGGGAATCACACTCTCCTTAATACTACTTTTTTTAAACAACTAGGAGGTTATCATAAACTAAGTAACTCTAAAAAGTGTTGAATTTTGTTTCTCTTGCATGTGTGAAAATTGATATTCTTATATTTGAAAAAGAGTAAAAATAGTTCATCCTACATTGATTACTTTAATACTATGAGATAGTAAATTATGACTATTTGACAATTTTCCTACTTGATTATTATTATTAAAGACATCGGACATATTAATTCTAAAAAAAGAACAATGCTAACCCTGAGATGAATAAGAAATGTGATGGAGATAGGATGAAGACAGTTTATTAATTATTTAAAGATTTATTTTTTAATTATATTTATGTTTTGGATTTCTATGTTTGATTTTAAGTAATATTTTAGTTAATATATTTTTTATAAATAGTATATTTGTTATATTATTTAAATTGGTTGAATTTAATTATGAAAGTTAAAGTTATTCTTTATTTTTGTTCCTTTTCGATATTTTCTTAAATTGAGAATCAAGATTATATGATATTTTTTGA
Organism: Hypericum perforatum; assembly: GCA_012979155.1. Lineage (NCBI taxonomy): Eukaryota > Viridiplantae > Streptophyta > Magnoliopsida > Malpighiales > Hypericaceae > Hypericum > Hypericum perforatum. The sequence goes on along the minus strand of SOPF01012501.1, from coordinate 9,899 downwards.
GTATTTTTATAATCAACGGATTACAATTTTTATCACGAATTTACACTCCATTACATTACATGTATATGTGATCAAGATGGGAAAAGTATAAAATGCAGAATTGCAAAACAACTTGGTCCACATTTTAGTAACAATATTTTACTTTGATTCTCTAATCAAATTAAATTTATTGATTTTATCATTCACCGATAATATCATAATTTTAAAAAATGTGATTCGATCATCTGAATAATCAATTGAATAATTCGTAACTAACTAACTAACCGAGACTCGGGTTTTGCATCTTTACAACTATGTGATATTATATAACAATTAATAATGTATTTTCCATTTTAATAAAACTAAAGTCTAACCGACAACCCAATCAATTAGTCTAGTTGATCCTTGAAATGAGAGTAATTTTGGATCACCATTCGAATCATTTTATAAAACCTTGGATGTTACAGCTATTCCTTAATTGATTGGTCACGAAATTTCATGAATTGCCTACCAGATAATTTATAAGCAATCTCATATAAATAGTTCGTTAGTCTATCATTAAAAATGGATGCGCAGAATCATCAATCACGTCAAACAACTTACAGACGATTGTTTTATTTTATCAATATGTTTCGAGTTACGTCTGCATTTAATTTTATTGCTGTTTATTTTGTTGTTCCTGAATTTGAATAGAGAGTAGAAAAAGATATTCTTAACTATTCGTAGAAAGCACGTGGTTCATGTTACTTTTTTTTAGACGGACGTGCTTCATGTTGCTGACTTAGCCTTCGGAAGGTCCCTAATATATTGATGTGAGGTTCCTTGAGCGCAACCTAGAAACCCATCCTACTTACGCCAAAATTATTGTTTTATCGAATGCAAATTCTTAACTACAAAAATCAACTTACATTTAGGCCTTAATGCGCATATTGGAAACAAGAGAATGCTAACTCAATATTATTTGAATGGTTTTATTTTGAACTACCTTAAATACCACGAACATCCTTAAAAATTATTAAGACAATTAGATTAGAGATTGTTTTCGGGAATCACACTCTCCTTAATACTAGTTTTTTTAAACAACTAGAGGTTATCATAAACTAAGTAACTCTAAAAATTATTAAATTTTGTTTCTCTTGCATGGGTGAAAATTGATCTTCTGATATTTGAAAAACGAGTAGAAACAATTCATCCCACATTGATTACCTTAATACGATGAGATAGTAAATTGTGACTTTTTGGCGATTTTCCTACTTGATTGTTATCATTAAAGACGTCAGACATATTAATTCTAAAAAAGGAACAATGCTAACCCTGAGATGAATAAGAAATGTGATGGAAATAGGATAAATCGAGCATGAAAGTGGATCGTTTTTAGAATAAAAAATGGAGTTGCAGTTGAACCGGATGAATTGTGGTCGGATTGGACAAATTCCAGTCAAACCAAATTATTTGCACAGAAAATTTGGTCAGACCAGACGGTCAGGCCGAAGATTTAATGTATTTGTTTAATTTTTTAATAACATAAATTATTTACCTATATACATGTATATATTCAAAAAAAATTACATAAAAAATAAGAAGGAAAAAAACCGGTCTGACCAAAAATTGAGCTGGTTGGACCAGCTAACCTGGAATTCGAACCCTATTACGGGTCGACCTCGGGGTCTTTTCTGAGAACCCCTATCCCCTCTTTTGGGCCTAGTACCACAATGCAACTGAGTTAGCGGACTTGGGAGGGCCCATAAATGGGCCTAATATTCAACTGGAGTCTACCATTGTTAGGCCCAATACCTTTGGACATTAACTCAGAAAACTAAGAGGTGGCCCTCAAAGCCCACTTTAATTTGTGGGCTTGAGGTTACAAAATCAGGGAGGGAGGGAAAACCCAGTTCATGCTCAGTTTGGGGAAATTTTAAGGGGGATATTATAGAGGATCTCTTCGAGGATTAGGAGACCTTCAAGGAGGTTGTGGAATAAAAATTCAAACAAAGGAAGCAACTCACCCCGAAATTCAAAATTTGGAGTCTAAATTGGTAGCTCATTAGGAACGGGGTGCTAGAATCGGGATTCGGGGTTTAGAATTGGGCACACATAAATGTCATTTTTTTATTCTTTTTTCTCTGGCCTTCATTTTTTATGCACTCTCTGCCATTTTCTTCTCTCTACTCTCAAAGTACTCGTTGGCCCTGTTCAAGTCACTCTGCCTCCACGACTTCATTATTCAATATTTAGCCCTATTTAAAAAAAAAGTAACTAAGAAATGCTAATTTAGAACGTATCACTCTTAAAAAAATTGCACAACTACTGGTGGCATGTGGTATCATTGTTTACCTAGTAACACCACTCAGTACACAAAAACAAAGAGTGGTTTATTAATTTTAATTAATTATCCACCAGTCAATAGAGCAAAAGAAACAAATTGGAACATTATCATAAAGTACAGAAGTTCACGGTAACATCAAATTAGGAACAACGGCTACTGCCTGCGGGCAGCCATTCTTCACGCGATAGGCACACTGCGGAGAACACCGTACTCCTTACCGTCTCCGGTGGTCCGTCGTCGCCTTCTCCTCCTCCTTGGCTCTCTTCCTTAGCTCGTCAAGGATGAAAAGGACACAAGTGGACCCCATGTTCCCGTACTCGCTCAGGACATGCTTCGTCGCGACAAGGTTTTCGTCTTTGAGAGCCAAGTTCTCAGCGATCGTATCGAGGATCTTGCGGCCTCCCGGGTGGACGGCCTCGCGGACTTTTTCGGTCTTCATTTGGAACCTTGTGACGACTATTCCAAATGTATCTTTGATAGTATCTTGGATAATTTTGACGTTCTTGTGTGAATGAATATATTAAACGTTATTTTTTTATATTTGAAAAAGACATGTTTGATATTGTAGAATGAATATATTTTGTCATATATAATAATTCAAAAACATAAGATGATAAATTCAAAATCATAAAATAATAAAGTGATCAAATTTCATCTGTTAGAATTTGGCTTAACACATGATTCATAAATCGAGGCCAAGTAACTACGATCTCACAAACTCATAATTGGTCCTAGACTTTTCTAGCCGCTTCAAGTGAGTTAACTATATTTTTCTTAATTTCAGCAATTACATCCTCGGCCATCTTCTCACTCTAACTTACCAACAAACGTTATTAACATAATCAGAGGTGACAATATTATCGGATACTCAAAATTCGAATTCGATAAGTAGTAAAAAAATTTAGAAGGTTAATTCTGATAATTTTATATTTGAATTCAAATCATCTCAAATTTAAATTTTGAATTTTGATTCAGATATGAATTGTTAGGTCCAAATATTGGGCTAACTCACATAAAATCCAAAGGTAGGTAAAAAGTTATTTTTACAGCTCCACAAAATTCCAAAATTAGGTAAAAATTTGATAAAGACTAAATTGACATAAAGTAAAAAGTATGGATAAGTTGGCCTAATTGTACAGAGATTTTTCCCCCTATAAAAGGGAACCCCTATGACCATTTCGTAACCAGCCACCCAAAAAATACACTGAAAAATGAGATTCTCAGTTTAGTACTGATAATTTCGATAGATATACATTCATGGACATTCGTGAGAATTAAGCCTTGATCTGTTCTAATCGTGATCGGATTTCGACCAACACCAATTTGGACATTTGTTTTATTCCCATGACCCATTTGATTACACGCGGAAATTGAGTGACTAAACTGTAATTTTACATCCCGATTTTGAAAAACCCAACCCAGAAATCCCGATTTTCCCTCGATCCATTCAAACTCAATTTCCGGCCAAATTCAACCATTTCGAAGTCGGAGACCGACTCAATCTTGCTCGACATCATGTTCTGAACACATCCATACCTTTTTCGAGTCTCGCCGTCGCTGGAGGAAAGAGTTCTCACCATCGGGAACTCGAAACTCGCTGGAACGGAGATCTCCACCGCGAGGCCTCACCGGAGCACGATGACCACCGATTGCGGTACCACCGTGATCGGGAGGTCGAGGCGAGTCGATTCCGACTGGTGGTGTTAGATGACTCTGTTACGATCCTCTAAGTAGTTGTGTTAGTTACCGATGTTAGTGCTAGTTATTAAGTTGTGTTACAAGTGCAAGTTATGCACGTATCCTGTAATAGCATGAATTTAGGAGATGTGGATAGTGGGAAGTTGTTAAGAGTTACGTTAGTGTGTGTAGTAGTAACTCCTCTTTCAGGAGCTATATATTATGTTATTTGTTCAATTGTTGTTATCAATGAATATGTTAATTGTTTCTCATATCTTCCTATAATTCTATCTCAATATCTATCTATCCAATCTATTCAATTTCTTCTACCTTACCTAATTTCTATCCTCCCTCGTACTCTTTTCTATCACCTATCGTAACAGACTCGCTGCCGTTTGCTCCCGGTGGTCGGATGGGGCTCGGTGGGATTTTTAGGGTTCGGGGAGAGAGAGAAAAAAAGAAAAAGGGGAAGAAGGAGAAGGTTGTGTCGGGGGCATTTTGGGAATTTCGCAAGTTTCCGAAAAATCTTTATATACTCACGTGGTTTGTTACAAATTGGTCACTGTGGTTTTAAGTTTGATTTTAAATTAATCTTTCCAGGCAATTTATTAATTTAATTTAGTCCCGAATTTCAATTAAAATTTGTTTTAAGTTTCACAGCTGTTTTGTAGGCAGATTTTTTGCATTTCAAGGCTAAGAGCTGGTAATATGGAGGCAATTATTTAGATTTTCGATAGTGAACTGGAACTATTCCATGGTTTTGAAGCCGCCGTACTTGTCTACTATTTGCAGATATATTATTAAACGTGTGCACTTGCTTCGTTCAATAATAGGAATAAGTTTCCGTTGATTTTTTTGTGACTTGAATAGTTTTCCTCTTAACTAATTTATAATGGTATACGGTTTACATGCAAATGATTTAAGGAATTTCCTTGATTGTGCTATTTTCATTATGTAAAAGGACCTATCAAAAAATATCATTGTAAAAGTCACAAAAATTTTGTAGTGGATCCCGACGAATGGAAAAACCAAAGCATTAATTTTCCACTAATAAAATAGAAAGTCACTATTTATTCTGTAAATATTTCTAAACTTTTGTGACTTAATTTAATTATTTAGTTATAAAAATTACAATAGTTTATCAATATAAAATTTACTAAATTTCAAAATTACTGTATAAAAATTGAGGTAGAACTGTTGAAATTTCCTAAGAATACGAAAGAATAGGCAATCTTATGACATGTCCAAGTTTAAGACTTTTAAGGGGCTAGACCTTTATAACTTGATTATGTTTACCTGTGTTGATTAGTATAATGGGCAACCAGAACGCAGCTATAATTATGTTGTTAGTTAAATAAAAATGTGTCACTTGTATTAAAAACTATAAAAATGTTTAATGAGCATATTATAAAATTAAAATTTGAAAAATATCACAGTCCATTAAAAAAAAATTAATAAAATAAAAAATTTAATTTAAGTATTGTCTTTAGGCAAGAATCATCCTAAACATGGATTAAGACCTTGCACAATGATTATACATAGATCAAATTGATACTTTGTATTCTATCTTTCTTATAAACATACAAATCATACTTACAGAAACCGATGTGGTACTTCAAACTCAAAACAAGTAAATGCGATGCGATTCTAAAGACAACAAGAAGGTCGGCGCCGGCTTGTTTTCCCTCTGTAACCTGAGGCGGCCCGCTCTTAAACGACCCAAGACGCTCGACCAAGTAATCTTCCCAACCTCCTTACCGATTCCTCTATCCAACGATGACGTGTCCATTCTGCGTTCCTCCTTTTCTTTGTTTGTTTATTGAATTTCCTGTTTTCTACGAAGCGTTTGAAGAAGAGATTCACCAAGTGATTGTGGATAACCGCCTCTTTAAGCCCGGGGAGCGGATTGGGATTGGTGTCTCTGGTGGAAAAGGTTTGAGTTTCTTAATTCTGCACTTTTCGAATCAGTTTTGTATACCTCTTGTTCTGTCCGAAATGGTTTGAGACATGCATAACAACGATGTGGACCTACTTTTCTAGAACTCCGAGGAGTACAAAACACTCCGGAAATAGCTCGAGTTGGTCTGTGGACACTGTCTGTCAGTCAGATCACAAGGCATCACATTTCAGCTAGTACGGTGTTGTTCGGGGATCGAACACACTGTAAAACCAGGGATTATGGGATTGTTCTGTGTTTTGTGTGACACAACATTACTTTTTTGATCTAGCCCTGCTTTGTTGTGCACTTTTCTAATTGGTTTTCTGAAATGAGTTGTATAAATTTTGGTACCCTTTTGCCCCGGCTGCTGCAAATTCTATGTACTTCGCTTTAGACTACTTTGAAGAGTAACTTTTGTTCTGATAATTGTGAAGGCACGTGATCGAGGTGCTGCTTTGATGAAAGTAGACAAAATTGCCACTGGACATAATGCAGATGACATGGCTGAAACTGTTCTCCTAAACATATTGCGAGGAGATATTGCTCGGTATGCAATACTGTCCAGCGTCGTTCTCCTTTGAGTTTCCACCATTCCATTTTCTTCATGCTGAAGATCTTTGATTGCAGATTGAGTCGATGCACTTCAATAATTACAGGAGAAGAAGGGTCAATTGCAAGCCCTTCAAGTACACCTATGAAAAGGAGATTGTTATATATCCTTATAAGTTCTATCTCTTCCGCTTAATACCTTTCTGAAGAGCATTTGCTTTTTAGTTTTCTTGTGCACATTTTCTTCGAATCATATTTTAGCTTGGAGTTGTCTGATGGAACCTTGACCTATTCATACGTATGCTTATTTCAAGAGGCTTGATTACTTCTCCACCGAATGTATGTCTTCCAGCTCCTATTACTGTTTCGGTCTTCTAGCTCCTGTTACATTGTTATTTCAGGAGACCTGGGATTCAAATTAACACTTTGATGCTGACAGCCCAAAGTTGCACAAACTTCGAAATAGTTGCTTAAACTAAAAAAGTCTTAGATGCTTCATGGAAACTAGCAGAGCTTAAGTTTGCATGTGTTGTAATTCTGGATAATGGTTATCTAAGATATGGAAGTTTCACGATTATATAGCTTTAGCTTCTACTGTAGAGTGATTGCTTTAATTCTTTGAATGATATGCAACATTATGTATAGAATCTTCAATCGTCTAGGTTCTTATGGATGCTTCATTTTCATCTTGCGACTGAAGAAGCTGTTTTGATCAGTTGCTCATTATCTAGTGGGATTATTTTGCTCTTTTTATATATTTTTTTAAGTTTCCTTAGTAATTTGTACTTAAGACTTTAACCAAACAAACAGTCCCAAACAAGATTGGCCTAATACGAACAATTAGTTGAACAGGTCTATTATGAATAAGTGTTGAAATCTACCCCAAAAAATGAATGTATGTTTAATGTGTTTCGAATCGGACGTGACTTTTTAAAAGTGAAAAAAAAAATAAAACCAATATTTTTTATTTATTTTTAATAACTGAAAATCAATATCTACCAAGTAAAATAAAATAACACTTCAATTTAATGTTTCGTACCAAAAATTTTGACAAATAATGAATGCCAAGTCAAACAAGCGGGTGGGCAGAGAAAGTGGCAAGAGCCCGTGAACTGAGAAGTGGCCCCCGGACTGTAATGTCACGGGCCTTTGATTTGTGGCGTAGAACAGAGCTCGCTAACATTTGATTGTGGGCCCATAATCTCTTGGGGTTAGAGAAATTGAACAACACTATATATATATATATATATATATATATATATATATATATAGAGAGAGAGAGAGAGAGAGAGAGAGAGAGAGAGAATTCCAAAAGAAGAAGTCAACCAAAGAGAAGAAAACACAAAACTGGCCACGGGAGATGTTTGTCTTGCCCCTTGGTGTCTACTGTGGTGCCACTGCCATGAGCATTCTTCAACTTGCGATTAATGTATCGGCGTGGTAACATTAATTAAGGCATTCTACGATTCTGTTTCATGGCTCAAATTCTATATTAAAAATTTGCATATTCTAATGATGATATATTGGGTTATAACTATACTTTCAGCAATAGTAATTGTTGGAAAAAAGACTTTTAATGTATACTTGCCAGTTTTATATTGTCGATTTTCTATTAGGTTTTGGAGAAAACACAGGAGAACACTCTGCTATAGTAGAACACGCGTCTAATTATCTTATTCTATCGTATACATGCCTACATATAGACCTGACCACGGTTCGAATTCGAACGAATTCGAATCGAATTGGTTCGAATTCGAATTTATTTAAACATAAACCGTATTCAATTCGTCCTAAGACGAATCGAATTCGAATTATAAACGAATCGAATCTGAACGAATCGAATACGAATTATAAACGAATTGAATACGAATCGAATTCGAATTAATTCATACATATTTAATATTTAATAAAAAATAAATATAAATAAATATTCAATATTTTTTGGAAAAAAATTAAAATTTGCGCTTGCACTTAATATACCAAATTAAATTGCCTACGTATCCTTAGGTTCAAGGGTTTAAAAGTTTAATGGTTTAATGGTTTAATGGTTTAGTGGTTTGAAGGTTTAAGGGTTTAAGGGTTTGAGGGTTTAAGGGTTTAAGGGTTTAAGGGTTCCTTGTTTAGTGGTTTAAGAGTTTAAGGGTTGGCGCCCTCAAAAGTGCTCCCACCTTATATATATATATACGAATTCTAGGCAAATTTAAAACGAATTTTTTACGAATTGAATTCGAATCGAATTCGAATTTAATTCGCCGGTTTGACGAATTATTAAAATCATAAACCGAATTCAATTCGAACAATGACGAATTCGAATCGAATTTTTGACGAATCGAATTATACACGAATCGAATCGAATTATAAACGAATCGAATCGAATTGAATTACGAATCGGATTCGATTCGTGGCCAGGTCTACCTACATACAATTACATGAAACTATACTTTCGTCAATAAACATTGAATAATCATGTAACCAGCTTGTCTTGCGTACTATTTTTTGGCTCTCCAAGCACAAGAAATCTTCCACAACAAATTTGACCTCTTAAACCTCTTCCTAATTTTCCTGGTAAGTTCATACAATTTACTCACTAATTAATCCTAGTATTTATTAGTAAAATTCTTCCTAATTTGTATCAAGAAAAGACCAAGTAATGCCCTTAGTTTCTCAAATATTTAACTCGAGTGGATTGATTAAGATATGTGCGGTCCCAGACATGAGACTTCACGTACTTCTATGGAGCTTCTCATGAGTTGATATGCCTATTCTTTGTCATGAAAAACTAAATTGGTCGTTACCTTGTAATCAATGTCAATCTCAGTTGCTTCCTCTAGGGGAAAATGCATAATTCTCATCAATTTTTGCAGCCTACAAGAAAAGAGTTCCCGTTCTGAACTAAGTTGAACCTTTCAATCACAGTTTACCGTTGATTCTAATTATGAAAATGAAATGAATTAAATGTCCTACTAAATGGAAAAACTGAAAATGATATCATTTCCTAAAAATGTTTCTCCCAAATAATATTTATATAAAGAAAGACCAATGTATGTTTTATATTTTACCTTCAATCTTTATATATAAAAGATATGCACAAAGCATCACAAGGCCATTCTCATTCAACCATTCAATGAATATAACAGTTGCACCACTTTAGATGACCAAACCTGTAGAAATAAGGTACAACCAGATCCATTCGCTCAAAATATGAATCATTACAGATGAAAATAAATTGCAAAAGAAATTACATAATATGAGAAACACCTATCCTGCCAAAATTTTTCCACAACAACAAATCAATCATCGAGGGATTTCTGCTCAGCCACACCCAGTTTGGCAAATAAAGTACAACAGACAAAAAGCATATCCTACAAATCGAGTGGCATGTTGCTGAAGATATAGTGGTGACTTGGAGTACAGCTACCTCATGTAATG
>SOPF01012500.1:0-16251 GCA_012979155.1 Hypericum perforatum | reverse complement strand
GCATAACTGGTAGGTCTCCAAACCAATTGTAGTTCATACAATTCCTAATTATTGGACAAAGTCCAATTGATGTCCCCTAGTTATTTCCTTGCTTTGGCGAGTGAAATAATTTCGGGTGGCTTACAACCATCACACGGCAACATTTACATGTCCCTATAAGAGTCTCATAAGACGTAATTCCAAGCAAAAGACTTTGGTCTTAAATACTAGAGAGCGAAATCCCGGTAACACTTAATTGTGATGGAAGACATCATAAATTCTAAATGAAAACCATATTTAAGTTTGAGGAACATTTTATTTGTTCAAAACAAGATCCATGCATATTTCACATAATATTTATAAGTCATACTTAGAAAATAAATGTAAACATTCATTTGAATCTAATTCAATTTAGCATAAGGACCTTATTATAATTAATTCAAAATTAATTTAGGGACTTTATTGAATTTTAGAATTAATTTAAAGATCAAAACGTAATTTGCCCATAGGTAGAAAATTACATAAATCATCCGAGGACCAAACTGAAAAATCAAAAAGTTCCAAGGACCAAAACATAATTTAACCAAGTGACTTACAAAAAGATCTTTTTAATTAATCAGGGACCAAACTGTATAATTTCTAAAACTATCAGTGACTGAATTGAAATTTACCAACTACTGGATAATTTCATATTACTGCAGGGACTAAATTGAAATTTCCAAGAACTTCCGGTGACTAAATCGTATTTTGCCAGCAGTGGAAAATTACAGAAAACCGTAGGGACCAACTTGCAATTTCCAAATTCTCGGATTTGCAAGGAGGCCCCCGAAGAATTTCAAATTTCCAGAATTCAGTCCCCGGCAAATTACAAAATAGTCCCCGTTATCAAATTTTGGGGTTTTCCGATCCGGAGCTCGCCGGACTTCACCGTCGGTACCAAGACGAAGCCCGCGACGAGACGAACTCGATGGTAACTTTAATTTAAAGATTCCTCGCGTGTGGGAGCCGGAATCGACTTCAAAAGTCGACGGCGAAATTTTCCGATCCGAAGTTTTAAAACTTCAATCGGAGCCGTTTCGAGCTCAACCACCGGTAGAAACGGATTCCCCAGGACGCTACGAACCTGTTGGTGGTCTCCGTTCAGTCGTTGCGCGTTCGTGGATGGCCGCCCATGTCGGAGCTCGTCGGCCGAGTTTTTCCGATCGAAAAAATCTCAACCCCGGCCAACCGACGGCCACCTCCGATACCAATGTGCCCCACTCGTCGAGCCAAGCTCGAAGGTGGTCTCCGATCGCCGATCTGCCGCGCGTGGTGGTCCGGGACCGTTGCGTCGGCCGCCTCCAAGGCTCGGCGATTGGTACAGGGGTTGGTTTTTCATAGAAAATTAATTGAGAAAATCCCAGTTTCCTGATTCCATCCACGGGTTCAAAATAGTGTTGGATGGGTTAATTTTGCTTTGAAAAATACTCTTTAGTAAGCCCAGTATGAAAGAAACCCAGTTACTTCTTTCGGTATTTAAAATTACCCCTTGGTCGTTTCACAGTTTGTGAACGAACCCAATTTTTTTTTTTTTAGTTTTCAATTCGTAATTAAAATTACTTTGCAATTTATGTATACTGCCAGCCTAACTTTTCAATCGAAGCCCAAAACATGAAACCCAGTTTCAACTAATATAACCCAGTTATATTTCCTTATCATGAAAACAGTGGTACGTAGTGTTTGTATTGAATAAAATCAACTCTCTTCGGCAATTTCATAAAACCAAATTCCGAATTCAGTTTTAACATAAATATAACCAAGTTATATCAATTAACACCACAAAATATTCGAATCATGTTATATTGTCATAAAATCAGCCCTAGCTCTGATACCAATTGTTGGAATTTTCGAGTACGAACCTCTAAGTTCATAGCAGCGGAAGTTAAAATTTTACCAACGATAATCTGACCATGGCAATATAACATAAATAAACTGTAAGAATAAACTTATAGTGGATAGTAGATCGATGTTCTTCGTGGATCGATGCCTCTTTGTTGATCGTATCCTCTACTATGGTATCCACGTAGTACAATACTACGAACTCTTGACAGTTGGTATCTACGTAGAACTTGCTAGGAAAGTTCTCAACGGAGATTCAACGAGAGAGAAATGTCTTAGTGATTTTAGTGTTTAGGTGTAGGTGTGATTTTGCAACAAAACCAAGCCACCTATTTATAGTGAAATTGAGATTGAATTTCCAAATATTAAATTCTTCATTTTGATAAAATAATATATGGTGGAATTTTCATTATGAAAAAGAATACATTATTTTCTTAATGGAAACATCTTTTCATAAATAATACATTTGGTGGAATTTCCATTATAAAAAGAATTCATTAATTTTCTTAATGGAAATTATCTTTTCAATAATAATACTTGGTGGAATTTCCATCATGAAAAGATACAATATTTTTCTTTAAAAGAAAACATAAATAATGTTAATGGAAACATCTTTTCATTCCATAATGAAAATACATTATTTTTCTTCAAAAGAAAACATAAATAATGTTTACCAAAAATTCCACCATTCTTATTATAATTCCACCATCCATATTATTAATTGTCTCTAGGACATATTAGTAATTATTATTTACTAACATGTGAAGTCAAAATAAGAGATCTCTTTATAAAGTTTGAAACCACATCTTCAACTATTTTCTTTTCCTCTTAAATCTTTTTACATAAAGCATTAAAGGAGTTAGTAGTAGCAACCCCAACTACTAGATAGACTCGGATGTCACGGTTTCCTGAGTAACTTCAATAGCCCCATTCGTAGGAACATCACTAGGAGAGGGACTAGGCATAACAGTAGAAGTGGTAGCATTTGTCATAGTCTTTTGAATCCAGACGCTCTTCGAAGAGCACCCTTTTTTATTGTCCCCTCTTTCTTGCAAAACCTATTTCCTGGAAGTAACTTTACCATGAATAATCTCCTTTTAATGAGAGTGCAGCTTACAACAGTAGGAGTTCAAATGACCAATAACACTATAATGGTCACAAAAAGTTGGAAATTCTCGTAGAAGACCTGTGCCATAACCTCACCAACTTTTAGCTTCAAAAAGCATCTTTCATGAGATGCTTGGACATATCTGTTGAAATTACACAAATTCACATGACCAAGGACCTAAAAATTCACATTTGAAGAATCTCTAGACTAAACTGATCATCTGCAATCCTTCTCAAGATTTTTCTCACCTTTTTGTTTCCCCTACACAGCTTTCTAATTGCTAGGAGACCGTTCAAGAAAGCATGTACCTAAGCCTACTTCTATGGCCTTAAGTCCATCATTTTATTCTCTTTTTTTTTGTAAATTTTCTGTATATAAATATATTTACTTGTAAAAGAATTTTAAGATTGAATACAATACATATTCTTTCCTTCTCTTCATGGTATCAGAGCAAGGTTGTTCCATTACTAACAAATTTTGATAGAAAAAGAAGGAGCCTTCTATGGTCAATCCATCACCTAGTGCCCCTAAAAATGCTGCTGTCAGCACATGGATGAGCCAGCTCAAGAAGCTGACTAAAAGGAAATATTGGATTGATAATCACGGATGTCATCTTTGATGGGAGTAATTATTTATCTTGGTCAAGCGCCATTGACATTTCCCTCTGCGATTGTGAAAGGATTGGCTTCATCGATATCAAGCTTCATAGTCTTTTTAATTTTCCTGTAAGCTTCAAAGATCTATGGGATTCTATTAAGGAGTTATATTCTTATTAAGAGAACCTATATTGAGTTTTTGAACTCAAAAGAACTATATCAGATCTCAACATAGGTGATAAATCCTTTGTTAAGTTTCTAAGCAAACTTCATTCCATGTGGGATGAGCTATCTGCTCTTCGACCAGTCACAACTAATATTACAATCATTAAGAAATGAGAAGATAAAGACAAGATCTTCAAGGTTTTGATGGGATTGGGAAATGAGTTCTAATCTATTCGAGAATAGATCCTGATCTCTCCAGATTTACCTCCTCTCAATGTAGTTTGTGCGATGATCCAAAAAGAGAAAATAAGATAAAAAATTATAAGCTCTTACCAGAATGAAAAGGATCATAAAGAAAGAAGTGCCTTTATTACCACTGCTGAGCCATTCGCCAATGCTGCAAGAAGATTTTTGAACTCAAGAGGAGGTCATTTTTATGAGAGGACATGGTGGAGGAAAAACTGATCAAACAAGTATCATTTGTGACCATTATGGGAAGGTTGGTCATCCAAAGGAAAAGTGCTGGGTTCTGCACCCATACTTGAAGCAACAGTTTCAAAGAGAGAGGAAATAACGAAGGTATAAATGCCTTCTCTGTATTAACAACTGAATCTACCACTACCTCTACTTCTATACTAAATGAGCTAGTCGAAAACCTACTTTAACATCTAAAAGAGAAATCTTATCTATATCAGAGCAAGATGAACACTACCAAATTTAATGGGGAAGGTACTCCAATTTTTTTCCACACTGCATTTTCTTTAAATACTTATGCTCCTCATACCAGTATCTAGATTATTGATTCTGGGGCAAATAAACATATGAAAAATAATCCCATCTTATTAAGCAATATAAGAACAACTGATAGGTAGTCTATTCATATTGTAAAAGGATTAAGGATTCTAGTGTACAGAATTGGAAAGGTAAACTTCTTCCAAGATAGATTCAGAACAAGAAGGGACATGATAGATTTGGATAAGACTCCTTTCTTGTTCCAAATTTATTCAATAATTTATTATTTATCAATAAGCTAACAAGAAATTTGAACTATATTATTATTTTCTCTCCTAACTCAGTTGAATTTCAAGATTGTTCCACATGGATGAAGATAGGTGAGGGAAAGCTTGAAAATAAACTCTATATGCTTACCTACTGTATTAATGCCTTGACTAATAGCTTAGAGATGTCGCCTTCTGACTTATGTCACTCTAGATTAGGACATCCTATTCATAAGGTTCTTGTTCAGATTTTTTCCAATTTGACTAACTCACAAGCTGAATGTAAGAGTTGTCAGCTTGTTAAGAACTGCAGACTTCCATTTGACATTTTGGATTCTGTTTATAATGAAAATTTTCAACTAGTTCACTCTAATGTTTGGTCTGCTCCTAAAGTTTCATATGGAGATTTTAATTATTACATTACTTTTATTGATCATTATAGTAGGAGCACTTGGATCTACTTGCTAAAGTATAAGAGTGAAGTATTTTCTATGTTTAAACAATTTAACAGATTGGTTCAGAATCAATTTAATACAAGTATTAAGATTCTTTGCATAGATAATGGGGCTGAATACATTAGAAGTTTAAAGAGATTCCTGAAGGATCACGGGATAATCTATCAGACTACCTGTGTCTATTTACCATAGCAAAATAGAGTTGCTGAGCAAAAAATTTGGCATTTGCTTGACATTGCTAGAGCAATAATATTCAAAATGAATGTTAAAAAGAGGTTTTTCAGTGATATTGTTCTTACGGCTTGCCACTTGATCAACAAAGTTCCTAGCTCTACCACTAAAGGCCTTACTCCCATTGAAATCCTGCTTAAGAAGAAACCTAACCTATCTTATTTACGTGTCTTTAGTTGCTGTTACTTTGTTCATATTTCTACAACAAGATAAGCTAGACAAATAAGCTATAAAATATATTTTTCAGGGTTATTCGAAGACTCAAAAAGAGTACAAATGTTTTGATCCTATACGTGGATAGAAGATCGTGTCCTGTGATGTAAAGTTTATCAAACATTAACCTTACTTCAGCAAGAGCAAAGGGAACACCAGTTATGGGAGTATTCTGACCAAACTGATCCTTTGCAAGCTCAAGATGACTCACCAACTTAATTCATAATTTTGCAGGTCATAGGATGACTACAAACTATGAAGATTCCCCATATGATTTCATCTTTGCTGTAGATCTGGAAATGACACACACAGAGAAAGTGATGAGTTAGAAAGTGATCTTAACTCAAAAGAAGAAGGAGATATAATGGGGCTGAATATATTAGAAGTTTAAAGAGATTCGTGAAGGATCACGGGATAATCCATCAGATTACCTGTGTCTATCCACTATAGTAAAATAGAGTTACTGAGCAAAAAAATGGCATTTGTTTGACATTGCTAGAGCAATAAAGTTCAAAATGAATGTTAAAAAGAGGTTTTTAAGTGATGTTATTCTTACGGCCTGCCACTTGATCAATAGAGTTCCTAGCTCTGCCACTAAAGGCCTTACTCCCATTGAAATCCTGCTTAAGAAGAAACCTGACTTATCTTATTTATATGTCTTTAGTTGTTGTTGCTTTGTTCATATTTCTACAGGTAAACGAGATAAGCTGGACAAATAAGCTATAAAATACATTTTTCTAGGTTATTCGAAGACTCAAAAAGGGTACAAATGTTTTGATCCTGTAAGTGGATAGAAGATTGTGTACCATGGTGTAAAGTTTATCGAATAGTAACCCTAGTTCAGCAAGAGCAAAAGGAACACCAGTTAGGGGGAGTATTCTAACCAAACTGATCCTTTGCAAGCTCAAGATGACTCACCAACTTAATTCATATTTCTGCAAGTCATATGATGACTACAAACTATGAAGATTCCTCATATGATTTCACCTTTGCTGTAGATCTGGAAATGATACACACAGAGAAAGTGATGAGTTAGAAAGTGATCTCAACTTGAAAGAAGGAAGAGATATCTCGCAGGATTCATAACACTCTGACACATCCCCTGCTGATCAAGTTATTGCCACTGAAGATGATCTCGATAAGTCTCTGCAAATCCAAGAAGCTCAAATGGACAACACCAACCTGAGAAGCTCCTCCAAAACTAGAATTCCAAACAGTAAGCTAAAGGATTACAAAACTTAGTGTTGCTCTTATCTGATTTAAGATTATATTTGTTATGAAAATTTGATACATAAACATCAAACTTTTATTAGTAAGCTAGACATTCACTGTGAACCTAAATGCTATGAGAATACTGTAAAGTCTTGTATTTGGAGATAGGCTATGAAAGAAGAGGTCGATGCTCTTAAAAAAAATAGAATCTAGACAATTATTGAGTTGTCTAGGAATAAAAAGACTGTTGATAGCAAATAGGTTAACATGGTAATTATGATGAGATAGCGGAAAAAATATAATGCTACACTTGTGGCTGAAAATTTCACTCAAATATTTGGTGTTGACTATAGTGAAACTTTTCCTCTAGTAGCAAAAATGAACACTGTTAGAATTCTTGTTTCTATTGTAGTAAATCAGGGGTGGACAGTGGATCATATAGATGTGAAGAATGCCTTTCTTCAAAAGACTTTTCAAGAATAAGTATATCTAAACTTGCCTCAAGGTCTTAAAAATTACACTTCTAACAAGGTATGCAATCTGAATAAAGCCATTTATGGATTAAAACAATCCTCTCGAGCCTGGTATATCAAACTCAGTGGAAAATTGCTTACTCTCAGCTTCAAAAAGTGCTAATCTGATTCTAGTCTATTTGTGCTCAGTCGAAGGAAAGACAAGGTTATTATATTGATTTATGCTGATGATATTCTGATCACTGGGGATAATATGGAAATGACTGACCAAATCATGAAACAATTACATAATAGATTTAATATCAAGGATCTAGAAAAGACGAAGTATTTCTTGGGAGTTGAATTTACATATTCATCCAAAGGTATTTTCTTGAACCAAATAAAGTATGTGTTTGATCTACTAAGGGAAACTAAGATGTTAGGATCCAAACCGTGTAGTACCCTATTGAATCTAATTTTAATATCCCTAAGAAAAGTCCATATGTTTCTAATGTACGCAATTTTAGAGAATGGTTGGAAGATTAATCTATCTTACTATTACTCGTTGTGACATAATATTTGTTGTCAGCTTAATCAGTCGTGCTATGCATAAACCTCAGGAGTTCCATATAGAAACCATGAATAGAATTTTAAGATACTTAAAGGGAACTCCTAGAAAGGAACAATCATGCAAAGATCTGATAACTTGTTTGTTTTTGCTTATGTAAATGCATCGTATGCTAGAAAGGTTGAGTAATGCAAATCAACTATGGGGTATTGCATGCTTGTAGGTGATAATATTATGATCTAGAGATAAAAAAAAGTCTATGGTGTCATTGACAATCCGCTCTCGCGACTATACTGCTAATTTCTTTGTTGAAGGTTGACGGGTTTGTTTTTCTTTCCTATGTGAACATTCTAACTTAATTTTGCTCGATTAATAGATGACTGGTCGTTTCTCGGTATTCCTAGCATGCACCATGTATATTGGCGTATGCCAACAATGACCAAGATCGACCTCTGGCATACGCCAATACTCTTGGCGTGCCCTTTTCTTTGTTAGGACTAAGCTGACACGCGCCAAGTGAGGCTGACATGCGCTTGAAATTAGCAGTTGAGTTATGGCGAATTTGCAATAAGAGTAAGTAGGATTGTCAATCCACAGAGTTTGAGGTTTTAGGCCTACTCTAGAGTTTACTTACTTGACTAGGATCAGATTATGAAGTTTGGTTATTTGAACAAGTGATCTAAACACAAAAGCATAAGTTTAAAGCTAACAAGTTCTAAAACAAAGATAGATATGTTATAAAACAGAATATAAACAACACAAACACTAACAATGAGCATGGCACCTAAACCAAAAACATAACCATAAGTTTTAGAGGGTTTTTAGTGTTGTGATGTGGTTCGAGTGAATCGAAGGCATCCTCATCCACACTTTCGTGTGTGACTCATCTAAATTGCTACTTAACCAAGTTTAGAGGATCAGATATGTTCTTTTGACCCTACCAACCAACTAAACCTAGTTAAGCACCAACTATAAGCTCTACTCAAAGAACAATCAGTAGGTCACCAAGAAGATTTCTCTCCTAGCAAGAGTACTAATCATCAAACCAACCTCTCCATCAATTCTATACCCTTCTGGTCTCAAGTTTTGACTAGCTACAAAGGCTTGGTAATCAAGCAAGTCTAAGCAATAGGATCAAGCACCTTGATAAGAACACATACATGAACATACACACCTCATACAATGGCTACATCAAAGGTAACAAGGCACCAAACTCAAGTATTTACTCAAACATACTAATATATATAAACATAAACATAAACAAGAGAGGAAGGAATGGGAACTTATCAAGGTTCCAAGCTCCACTCTTCAAGTCCACGTTCTTCTAGTTAAAATTTACATCTTGTTGGTGGAAAACTCTCACTTAGGTCACCAATGTGAACCAAATGAGCCACACTTTTGTTTTTTAGACAAAAACTACCTAATATACTTACTAACTTAAGGAATAGTAAACTAAATATCTAATATAACTTAACTAACAATTTGTCCAACCTAAAATATCTAAAAATTGTCTGCCAACATTGTCCCCTTGCTCTCACAAAGCTTAAACCGCCTTAGTCACTTCTTCTCTTTTGTTTGGCCAACACTCAGCTTTATTTCACTTCTGCCCGACTAATCTGGTATGCGCCATGTCTACTTGGCGTGCGCCAGCCTTCATGATTTTGCTTCTACGAGTGAAAATGGTCGACTGAGTGTTTTGTCGTTTCGATAACAGTAACCTGGTGCATGCTATGTATGTTGGCGTGTGCCAGATGTACGTGCAATGCATTCCTTAGCCTCGTGTCCTCCCTTTCGTCCTTGGCTTTGTGTGTGCGCTTGATCATCCTCCACTTCTCCTCGAATATGCTCCTAAACACAAGCAAACTTAATGAAAAATGATAAACTAAGTATAAACATATAATGAACAAAAACTAATACTATGACAACTAAAACACGACTAAATCAACCTAAAATACAAAGAACGAAATACTAAAGGGGTATGAATAATGAGTGTTTTTGACACTCATCACACCTTTACACTTGAATCATTGATTGTCCCCAAGCAAAACTCAAAGTGCGGACAACCAAAACTAAAATCAAAATAATAAACAAACAAACACAAAACAAGGTTAAAACATAGCATGAATCGATCTAAACTTAACTTCCCTCAAAATCATCAGCTCGTATTAGAATCAAATTATAAACTTAGTTAGTTCTTCAATCCATAACACAAAGCACAACAAACTAGTAGGCATCTCAATACTCAATTATTTAAACAGGTGTTAACTCTATGTAAAAGACACTAGAAGGTTGACCTCACAAGGGTAAACAAGTGTTTCACTCATATAATCTGCATGGTTAACTTCCTATCACTTGCATACATGTCAATATACTCAAAGCATCCTACGTCATACTCAACGCTATCTAAAAGTCGCAATGGTTGCTAATGATCGGGGGTCTTTTCATCGGGTTATAATGGGGCTTAAGGTTAAGGTGATGTATAATATGTGGATAGTGGCTAAACTACCCAATCCGAGGACATGTCACATATGCAACTAATCACTCGTCTAATCTAAGCATCCTCACACATATAACAAAAATAAACACACTCCCCAAATATCCCAATATCCTAAGACCGAGAAGCACGAGTTTCTCCTAGAAACATGTCTTATTGAACTTCACATTCTTTTTTTGCTTCTTTTTCTTTTCTTTTTCTCCCTTTTTTTATCTATGTAACATTCACAAACTAAAACAACTATACATACTTAGCACGTTCTAGGTAAAAACTCGGCTTCTAACATGGCCATAATACAAATCCCAACAAAAATAAACAAAATGAATCCCAAGCTACCAACTAAACCCATAATACAAGCCAACCTAAACGTCCTCGAATTGGATGATCAAAGGTAAGAAAGATGGATGATATAAGGTTTGTAATTGGCTCCCTAATCTAAGATCAAGAAAAGGCTAGGCTCAAATAGTTTAAACAACAGATATAATAGGGATTTTGTCTCTAAAGCTCTAGGCTTAATGTCAAAGAATGCCCCAGTCTACTCACTAACTCCCACGCAACCTAGACTACGATAAGTACTAGTAGGATACCTCGACTAACTAACTAAGTATGCACCTCGTGAAAAATATAGAGACAGATGTCTCTTAAAAAATTCATTCCAAGTCTAAACCTAAACAAAATATCCTAACATGCAGATATACTAAACAAATAAAAGGAAGATTCCGAGAAGGAGCCCTTCCCCACACTTGAAAGACACATTGTCCTCAAAGTGTAGACAATACTAATAAGCACCTAAAAACAAAAAGAAAACAAACATACATACACAAAACATGCACTAATGACTTGTTATGTATACTACCTTCTTGCGATCTTTTCGGCTTTAAGCCTAATATGATCACTGTCTAGTAGCATAACACAATCATTAAATGAGTTACAAACACACAACACAAAAACAGAGTCAAAAGACAAGAAAATAAACAAAGAAAATAAATAAAGAAAAATACAAAAGTAGGGAAATAGGAGCTCCCTGTCAATCATCTGAAGCTGGAGAAGGTGGTGGTGGGAACATGAAGCTGCTACCGAAGTTTTTCGCCCAGGTGTGCATCCACTCAATGTGCGCTTGCTGCTGCTCATAATGCTCCTGCTAGAGGGCCATATAAGCTCTCTGATCAGCATAGAATGCCCTTTGCTCTTCTCTTTAAGCTCTCAGCTCGGCCTCTAAGTGAGCATTGTAGTCGTACTGGCGGTCCCATCCGACTGCATTGCTAACTGTATAGTTATGCAGTTACATGCTGTATCCATGATATTGCTCTCCGTGACTTTGTAGCTGCACCTACATCGCAGCCAACTGGGCCTGGTACTGGTGACTCAGGCCTGCCTGCTCCTGCTGCTCCTCTCTCTGAGCTGGCACCCTTCCTAGTGCCCCCAGGCATTTCTGCACTGCCTCTCTCTCTTCCCAAGGCTTGTACTCGATGACTTCGACTCTATCAATCATCGTCTTCTTGATCAGCTTACTCATGTGGAGCTTTTCGATTCTGAGAGTCACCGACTCCAAAATCATCCCACAGAAAGCTGAAAACTGCTCAGAAAAATGGTAACGTGCAATGTGGAAAATAATATGTCCTAAGTACAGATACCTAAGCTCCCTATCACTAATCGATCTCGCAAAGCAGTCAATGATCATGGCAAATAATATGTTCTAATATTCAAACATTGGATGGCACATAAATCAATTGCACCTCTACATCTCAATTAATGTCACCCCCTCCAATGTAAATTTTGCATCGTTGGTTGTTAACTCGGAAGACTATCCCGTTACTATTTTTTAAATCAAGTGCTCTAAAAGGTAGCACTTTAACAACTTGGTATGGGTCGCTCCACTTGGATTTGAGCTTCCTCGAGAAGAGTCTTAATCGCGAGTTATAGAGAAGAACATTCTGCCCTCCTTAAAATCTTTCTTGATAATGTAGGCATCATATCTTTTTTTGGTCCTTTCCTTGTAAAGCCTTGAGCTTTCGAATGCCAAGTCCCGCATTTCATCCAACTCTTCAAGGTAGAGTATTCTCTATTCTCCGGCCTTTTTGTAATTGTAATTAAGGGTTTTAATAGCCCAAAATGCACGATGCTCAAACTCTACTAGAAGATGGCATGCTTTCCCATACACAAGCCTATACGGCAATAGTCCTATAGGTGTTCTAAATACCGTACGATAAGCCCATAAGGCATCATCGAGCTTGTTCGGCCAATCTTTCTTTGCTATTTCGACTGCCTTTTCTAATATTTTCTTGAGCTCTCGATTTGAAAGCTCAACTTGTTCACTAGTTTGGGGATGATAAGGTGTTGCCACCTTGTGCGTCACCCCATATTTCTTAAGCAGGACTTCAAATTGTCTGTTGCAAAAATGTGACCCACTATTATTGATTATAGCTCGTGGCACTCCAAATCTCGAAAAGAGTTTCTTTAAAAATTGGATAACCACTCTAGCATCATTTGTTGGTGATGCCAAAGCTTCTACCCACTTTGAAATGTAGTCTACTCCTACCAAGATATACTTATTGCCATATGAAGTTGGGAATGGACCTATGAAGTAGTCCAAACCCCAAACGTCAAAAAGCTCAATCTCTAAAATTCCAGATATGTCACGACCCAAATCCGGGCCGCCGACATGGCGCTGGGTCACGCTCTCCAAACCGAAGAGCCGCAACCCAGCCAGCCTCATACATACACACATATCGAATTGCGGAAGCGTAACTCATATGCGGAAGCGTACTTCATATATATTACATATACATTACAATATTCTCATACATAATACTTACAATTACCCTTGCATAATTCTAAAGTCATACAAAACCAGGATTTACAATATGTACAATGGAGCGACTCTACTAGATCACAAAAGAGAAATACCATCCAGAGACTTCTAGAAATCCGGAAAGACAATGGTTTCTCATGATTGAACAGATAACTCTTCGGACATCAAACGAACTTATACTTCGTCACCTGTGGAGGAGGGGGTAAGTACTTGGAAGTACTTAGTAGAGGATATTAAAACTAACCTATAATTAACTAACCAATCACATACATAGACTCAAATCATGCATAGACAAGTGTTGCCAAAATAACACTTAGCACATCACATATAATTCAATCGTAACCAAAGACGAATTCACAAATCATACACATAGGCACATTCCGATCCAAATAGGTATCGCGAATGTCATATCATATTCACATATCATACACATAGACACGTTCCGATCCGAATAGGTATCGCAAACGCCACATAAATGGATGGACTTCGGATAGGTCTAGAATGTGTCACTCCTTCTCACAACACGAGGATACCATAACTTATAGCGCTTTCATAATCAAACTCTGCCGGCCATATCATAATCATAACAAATCCAATGTATCCTCAAAACATGTGCACATGTGCCAACATCCCCGGTTGGTCACGGGTAGACCTCATCGTCCGCCATCTCACAAATTGACTCACACATATCACACATATTCATAATCACCAAAACCAATTTCTCATAATCCACAAGACTCATATTTGTCAAAACCATGCATAAACCGAAAATCATCAACCGCACACAAATCAAAGACTCACATTCATAATCCATCATATAACCACATAATCACCATATCAAAGCAAAGTCACAAGTTTATAACAAACAATGTTAGCCAAAACAGAGGTTAGGGATAATATCGCCCTACCTTAACCAAATTGTCCAAATGCTCCAAAAGTTTCCACACACCACTTCACGATCCACGTTGCTCAAATGCCAAGGTGCAATCAACTAAATAATAAGAATAACCTTCTATCAAACATCATTCTCTCAACACAAGGAAAATGGCAAAAATCATACTTAAGTCCCTAATATCCAATTCCTTCACAAGTTCTCTAAATTATGCACAAGGGTCTTTAAATCCAACACCAAAGTCTCTAAAATCACATTTATACACCAAACCTCCAAAATATGCATAATAATCCTCCTATCTCATCATTAATGACTAGATCAACATCAACTCTCCTCATATCATCAACCAAACCTCAATATCCATATATGCTCTTCACTAAGGTTTTAACTTAAGGTTTTCCAAAATAATACACAAAAATCCTCCAATCACAACCTCAAAGCATAATTCACCATCTAAACTTATCACATCTTCCATTTAAACTCTCAAAACCTCAAGCTCCAAAAATTCATAAATCTCAAAAGTTGCTCAATCATCACAAACTTACACCAACTTAAAGATCATCACAAGATCTATACTTATATTCAATAAACTTAAGCCTAGAAATCACTTACCAAGCTTCAAATCAAGGAAAACCCTTTCTCCTTCTTCTCCTCTCTTCTCCCACGTTTTTCCCCTTCTCTCCCTCTCTCTCTCTGTTTTCAATGGATGAGCACAAGTGAGAAAGCCTAAGTCATCCATTTAGATATTTCCCAAAATATCTCCAAAACCTTCCATAAATGGTAAGTCTATCCTCAAACTTATTCCACTTTGGTCCTCAACCTTTCAAGTCATTCTCCAACACCTCTAAACCTCTACTTAAGTTCTAATAAGTCCTCAAATCAAGCCTTAAGCCATATTTGCCATATTACTCACATTTGACAAAACCTCTCAATTCCTATAAGAAATGTACCCAAAACCGAGCACTTAAGAACTTTCCCATGATCCCATCAACTTATTCTTTAAATGTCAAAACTTTCTTAACCAAGTTGTAGTTCTGGATGTTACGAACATCCTCGAATTGGAATCACTCAAATCGGAGGTCGTATGAAGAAGTTATGGATTTTTGAAGAAAAACGTACGTAGCCCAGCGCCCGCTCGCAAGCCCAGCGTCCACTTGCCTCTGTTTCGGAAACAATCTGTAACTCCCCAGCGGTCACTGGCCCTTTGAGCGCCCGCTAGGTTATACTTTCGAATAAACTCAAATTAGCAAAGTTGTAGATCTAAGTCTTACGGATCTACTCCTTTTGGAATCGCTCGATTCCGAGTTCGTATGAGAGAGTTATGATTTTTCTACTAAAATGCGACGAACTAAGCCTATCATTAATAAACCGATCATAATTCACTCAAAACTCCAAAATACAAGGCTCATATCACAAAACTTGAATCACAAAAGTCGTAGACCAATGTGTTATGGATCTTTCCAACTTGGAATCATCCAATTTGAAGTTCATACGAAAAAGTTATGCTTATTCCTCCAAAGGTCGACGAATTCATCATAACGGTTCTAACACCGATCGAAACAAAATAACCAAAGGTCGGACCAAGTGGTCACGACCAATATAAATTTAGTGAGGGTCATAACAGTCTCCCCTCCTTATAAAATTCGGTCCCCGAATTTGCTTAACATAAACCGACCTACTTGTCAAACAAACAAACTAACTTACTTATAACACAAACGGATGAGGGTGTAATGGTCTCCCCTCCTTAGGAACTAACCAAATACATTGGTAAATGAGTGTTTAGCTCACACAACTTGACCATTAGAAACTCTCTACTTCTGAGTTTCTAAACTTCACATTCCCGAAATCCCAAATGATTTCATATATCTTATATATGGCTTACACTCTTTCCAAATCTCATAACACCTTCCATCGAAGATATATAAGAAACACACTTGAACCCCAAATTCAAATCCAATATCCCGTCTTCTTTTATCTGATTATGAAATCCATCTGCTTTGAGCTTCCAAAGCTATTTTTCAAATCAATTGTCTTCTCAACCATGATAATCTATGAATTCCACATTCTTACATCATTTCTTAAGAACTTTCTCCCAATATACCAATAATCCAAACTTTTAGCCATACCACAACTCACACGATACCATCTGACTATCCTGATAACCGTTATTGCATGAGAAATCCATCAAAGACAAATAA
>SOPF01012497.1:0-11714 GCA_012979155.1 Hypericum perforatum | reverse complement strand
AGGACTAGGCTGGATGCCATCGCGGATGACCGCCTGAACTATGGCCTAGTGGAGCGTCTTCCGGAGAGGCCTGTTGTGCTTGAGGATAGACAGCAAACTCACTCCCATCCTCCTAGTGTAGTTGTTGGCAGAGATGGCGACAAGGATGCCGTATTGGAGCTTTTATTGTCCCATGATTGTAAGGAGAACGTGGGGATTGTTCCAATTGTGGGAATTGGAGGGCTAGGAAAGACAACCTTGGCTCAACTTGTGGTCCAAGATGAGAGAGTCGAGAGACTATTCGAGCCGAAAATATGGATCTGTGTCTCTGATGCTGATTTTAATGTGAAGGTTATAGTTAAGAAGATTTTAGGTTCTTCCATTAAAGAAGACGGAGATGTCGAGATGGATGTCTTAGTTGACTTGCTCCATGAGAAAATTAACGGGAAAAAGTATTTGTTGGTACTGGATGATGTTTGGAACGAGGATTTCGAAAGATGGACCAAATTGAAAGATTTGTTACTTGGTGGTGCTAAGGGAAGCAGGATCATTGTCACTACTCGTCTAGCTAACGTAGCTGAGATGATACGTCCAATCAAAGTGTACAACTTGGAATTTTTGTCCACAGCTGACTCTTGGTCATTGTTTGAGCAAATGGCATTCCGCGAAGGGGAAGTCCCGAGTCAAATTCACAGAGAGATTGGAGAGGAGATAGTTGCGAAATGTGTAGGTGTTCCATTGGCCATAAAAGTAATGGGGAGCTTGTTGTACCACAAACCTACAATTACTGAGTGGTCGTCTTTTAGAACGGAGGAATTCGGAGGAGAAGGACAGTTGAACATCATTCGAATTCTTAAGATAAGTTATGATCATTTGCCGTTGTACCTCAAGCATTGCTTTGCTTATTGTTGCTTATTTCCAAAGGGTCACATGATCAATGTTCCAAAGCTCATAACTCTTTGGATGGCGCAAGGCTACCTGAATCGACAAAATACTTCCCGATGTCTAGAGGATATTGGTCTCGAGTACTTTATGGGTCTTCTTTGGAGGTCGTTCTTTCAAGAGGTCATAAGAGACAGATTTGACAATGTAGAAGCTTGCAAATTGCATGATCTGATCCATGATCTTGCCAGAGAAGTGGTTGGATCAGATGCTATAGTTTCGAATCCAAAAGCGGGTGATGTTCACAAGAAAACTCGTCATGTGTCTTTCAATTTTGACCCAACCCCTCCTTGGAAACTCCCGATCTCTCTCAGGGAAGTCGGTGATGTGCGGACCTTTCTTTTGTTGCATGACGCAGAGGAAGTTTTTGGAAGTGGATGTAAAATGGACGAGAAGCAGTGGGATGTGTTCACTTGTAAGCTTAGACACCTGCGGTCTTTGGATCTACATTCTTGTTGGATCATGAAGGTTCCTCGTTCGATCAGCAAGCTAAAGCATCTGAGGGAACTTGACCTTTCTGATAATAAAGGAATAAGGAGTCTTCCTAATTCAATTACTCGGCTATACAACTTGCAGGTGTTGAGGCTAAACGGTTGTTCACTTTTCACTGTATTGCCGAAAGACATCCAGAAGCTCATCAACCTCAGCCAACTCGACCTCACAGGATGTGATTTCCTACTATGCATGCCCCGGGGATTAGGACAACTGGCTTCTCTTCATATATTAACGAAGTTTGTGGTGCCAGTAGATTTCTTTGCGAAGGGGGCTGCTGGCCTCGATGAATTGCGAAGTATGAACAACTTGAGAGGAAAATTGAAAATCTGCAATCTAATTAATGCAACATCTGATCAAGTCGCATCTTCCAACTTAAAGGTGAAGGAACATCTTCAACGTTTGACACTAGATTGGGATGGTGTTTCTCTTCCGTTCAAGACCATTTTTGGTGAGGGTTCTTCAGCCAACAAGCGTGTCATGGGCGAGGTTGAGATGACACAGGCACTGGAAGCACTGGAGCCACACAGGAACTTGAAAGTGCTTAAAGTGCGAAACAATGAGGGATTATCCTTTCCAATGTGGCTTTCTTCCCTCAAAAATCTGGTGGAAATTCAGATATGGCTGTGCGGGAAATGTCAGTATATCCCGCCATTGCATCCGCTTCCTTATCTCAAGCGTTTAAATTTATTTGGCCTAGATGCTCTGGAGTATGTGGACTCTGGAAATGCATCAGCTTCCTTATCCCTTACAACATCGTCTTTCTTCCCTTCCCTGGAGGTTCTAGAGATTCGATTTTGCCTTAACTTGAAAGGGTGGAGGAGACCATCGACAACAACGCTAGATCCGCTTCCCAGACTTCAAATCCTGTCCCAGCTTGTCATCAGGCGCTGCCCTAACTTGGCCTCGATGCCCCTGTTTCCACCTCTGAAATCTCTCGAGTTTGGTGGTGGCAGTGTCAAATCCTTGCAAGACATTCTAAAGGCGACAGTAACAACAGAACAAATCGGCTCTCCCCTGGCTGATGCTGCTTCTTCTTCACTTTCCATTGCTTTATCTCAACTGCAAAACTTGATGATCTCTGAAATTGAAGATTTGGAGTATCTGCCAGAGGAGTTGTTTTGCCACATGGCTTCTCTCAAGGCTCTACAAATATACGATTGCGGTAAATTACAGGCCCTGGGCCGAGCAGTTGGGTATCTGACGTCCCTGGAGAGCCTTGATCTGGCTAATTGTAGGGGCCTCAAACTGTCAGAGGATGAGCGTGATGATCAGGTCATGCATTGGAAAGCCCTTCGATGCTTCCGCTCTCTTTATCTTCGGGATATTCCATTTGAGTCTATGCCGAACTGGCTTCGGCACTTACAAACAATTCAAGATCTGCGTATCTTTGTTTGTCAAGAATTGGTTTCTCTGCCAGCTTGGTTGGGCCAACTCACCAATTTGGAAAAGTTAATAGTTGATGAGTGTACTAATCTGTCGCGAAGATGCGGAAGCAACAAGGGTGAGGACTGGCCCTGCATTTCCCATGTTCCCGATATCATAGTCGATGACACCATCATCCAAATGAGAGGCCGCTATCTACTCTGAGGTAAAACATTTCGATATCGAGGTGATGCTTTTGCTTTCTTCTTGTGATAGAAGTTACTACTTGTTTCTTTGTTAACGTGTTTCTCTTACTACTTGTTTCTTTGTTAACATGTTTCTCTCTGTTTGACTCATATTCATGTGTAAATATGTGTGTTTTAGACACGACATCAAATATAATGATCTCATTTCTAATTTCATGTATTTTTTTAATGTTGTATTCAGATATGATGAAATCGTTTCTAAATTCTTCGAATTTCTGTTTTGAAGTAGAGCGATGAAGATACATTCATTCCATTTCTGTAGTCTGCAATCTTGTGAGATTGATTGGACTAGGCTTGTTCTCGCATCTACACAGGGCTGCTTTCTCCGATTGTTCGATTCGTTGTTGCAGAGCTTCTCTGGGTTAACATCTGCCGCTCTAGTCCTCCTGAGGTTCGGAACCCTGTCAACGTCAACTAGAAATTGGCAAGCCCTTCAATGCATCCGATATCTGGTCCTTTTGGGTATGAAATTCGAGTCTCTGCCGAAGTGGCTTCGGCACTTACAAACGCTTGGGGAGCTGCGATGATTTGGTTTCACTGCAAGCCTGGTTGGTCCAACTCACCTCTCTGGAAAGGTTCACAATCTGTGATTGTGCTAATCTGTCGCGGAGACGCCAAAGCGAAAAAGCTGAGGACTGGCCATGCATTGCTCACATTCCTAATATCAAAATCAATGACACCGTGCTCCAAAGAAGATGTCGCTTTCTACTCTCTCTCTCTCTCTCTCTCTCTCTCTCTCTCTCTCTCTCTCTCTCTCTCCCTGAGAAAATCAATGGAATTTATTTCCTCGATTACTAGTTTGTGTTAACGCGTGCGTTTCTGTTTGATCCGGATTTTGGAGTGCAAAATATTGATGCTTGCCCTTCTTTTCTTCTACAAGTGGTTTTCAATTTCTTGTAATTCTTCAGGCATTTTAATATTCCATAGCCCCCATCTCTTTGCTCATGTAAATGCGGCGAACAATTGGCGATGAGATGCAATTTGTTGTGTTTACTAATTAAAATTTAAAAGTGATTGCATGTCACGTTTCATTAATTTTATTTTCACCGCGTCACAAATTTTATCTGCTTAGGATTTTCTCTTCATATAATAATGACACCTGAATGTTGAGGTTGTGATTTAGATTTATATTCGGCAATGATGAACTCATTTCTAAATCCTTTTTTAATTTATGTTGTGAAGTAGAGCGCTGAAGATTCTCCTCTTGTGCAAAATCTCGTGGGATGATCTGATTGGACTGTTTGGTTCGTTGTTGAAGAGCTTCTCTCGGTTTTCATCTGCTGCTCTAATCCGCCTGAGATCCCCAATTCGAAAATTATATAATTTATATTCGATTCGAGTTAGACGAATCAAATACAATTTATGATATTTACAAATCCGAAGCAATTCAATTAAAATTCATTCAATTTCGGACCATGATCAAGTATAGGCAAGCTACCAACAGATTTTATTATTACATACATGGCGAGAGACCAACAACATTGCTGGCGTCCTCTCCAAAGTACGCGTAAACCATTTCTTTGTGATCATGTTGTATCCGCATCCCTAAATCTACCACGAGCAGCGGCGGCCCTAGAAGGCTCGCACCACCGAGAGCGGACCATGAACCACCACGACTCACTGCCGTCTCCTCGTCGTTGATTAGTGGCCCAATTAGGTGCACTCTTGTCTCTTCACGTTCGTTTTTTGGTATGAGGGACAAATAAATAGGGCGACTTCTTTTGGTCGTGATTATGAAAGGTTGGTGGAGAAAGAGAGGTCAGGAAGCTCAAACCAGGCGAATGATCTGGTCAGCCAAGTACAAGATCATGGTGCAATTGGGAGTGTGAAATTAAACTTCACAATAAGTTTTTTATACATACTTAGGAAAAGCCAGTATTCAATTTATACATTATTTAATGGTGAACGTTGGACCTGAAAAGGCCGAATTATTTACATTGATGCCGAAAAATAATGGAAGTCAGCATCGCATGTATAATATATTGAAAACCTACCATTGTCGTATAAACTACCTCTCTCGACCTTGTCAAGTGACCTTTGGTCCAACGGCACAAAGATGAGGAGAGATTTGAGAAGTACAGATTCTATTCCTGACATGCTCTCAATCTTCCATTTGTTGTGCAATTTTTATAATCCGCTGGTTCGGACCTAACTGTACTGCTAATAAGCCATGGCTGTTATAGAAGGAAAGTAAAGATTGTAGTACAGTCCAAGCCCATGTCGTACTTTCATCACTTTCACCAAATTAATTTTCTTCTTTCATCTTTCTGGAAATTGGGAAATAAAGACATGTTTCAACGTTAATTGGTGCAATTAACCATCTCGGGATAGGGGTAGTTCGACTTTTTTTAGAGTATGCAAGTTAGGTTAAAATTCGGACAAGTCTTTTATGGTCTAAATTGGACAACTGTGAAACCGAGAATCTAATTGTGCTGTGCTGGTTGATAAAATTATTTTTTAAGGTGTGTTGGTAAATAAATTTCTTTAAAATAATATTGATAGGACCGAAGAATTATAATAAATTTCAGAAATAATTTATTTAATTTTTTAACAATAAGTACCAAAAATAACATTTTATCTAAAGTACAATTATCTAAAATTCAGTTTCATTAGATTAATTTTAATTTTTTGACAAGAAGCATAATAATTGAGTAGATGAACAATAATGTAATATTTATAAAAAAATTATCACAAATTACTATTTCATAATATTTATTAAATTCATAAAATACTATATCATTCGTATTTATTCTTTATGTGAAAATTAGAAAAAAGATTACCACTAAATTTTTCAAAAAACTATTAGTTATTACGGTAAAGAATTATTACACTTTTTATGAAATCCATGATGTTAAAATTGTAAATAGGATTATTTTACACAGAGATTTTGCTTATATGCAGGTACGGGTATATCAGAAAACGAATAGAACCTAAACAATCTCTTTAATAAAACATAAAACTTGAACAATCAAAGAAAATAACAAAAACTAACTCATATACTTCATAGAAAAGTCGGGAACTATGAGCCAAAACCAACTTTAAACTTCTATTTGTTCTCCTACTTGATTAACCGTCTTCAGCAACATCAGAGACAGAGATAACTTTCTATTTAATGGATCCTTCATCGCAATTCTCTCTGCATTCATGTTATTGAATTACCTTTTTAGTATAAAACTTTATAAGCAATTTATATGATGAGAATACAAAATTTTATAAATCTAACTAACAATTTGGATTCTTTCGGTGCGGTTTATAATTTTGAAATATTCGAAACAGTTCAAATTCGGTTGAGTTCAATTTGATTGAATTCAAAATAATTTAAATAGATTGAGTTCTATTAAAATTCAATCTGATTTATTACAATTCAAATTTAAAAATGTATAATTCATATTTGATTAGTCAAATACGTACGTTGCTGACGTCCCCCAAAATTCAGACATTGACATCCAAAATAATGAAAACCTCCCATTCCCCCTATCATCAACTGCCCCTCTCGATATGTTGAAAGTATAACGTAAAAGCTGAAACACTGATTTTTGCCCCTCTTTCTCTGAGACAAAAGAAAATGGGAGAAGCTGAAACACTTCTCTTCGGTGTGGCCCAGGGAATCCTTGGCACCTTGGGCTCCATGCTTCTCCAGGAGATGGGGCTACTGTGGGGTGTCAAAGATGAGTTCCAGAAGCTCTCAAGTCACTGTCTCCACCATTCAAGCTGTGCTTCTCGATGCCGAGGAGAAGGAGAAGTCAGAGTCCAGTAATCTACTCGGACTTTGGCTTACGCGGATCAAGGAAGCCATGCACGACGCCGAGAATCTGCTGGATGACTTCTCCTACGAAGCTTTGTGGCGAAAAGTGATGCCTGGTAATAAGGTGTCAAAAGAGGTACGCCTATTCTTCTCAAGCTCGAACCAGCCTGTCTTTGGTCTTAAGATGGCTCATAGGATCAGAAACTTAAGAACTAGGCTGGATGCAATCGCGGCTGACAGCAAACTCACTCCCATCCTCCTAGTGTAGTTGTTGGCAGAGATGGGGACAAGGATGCCGTATTAGAGCTTTTATTGTCCCAGAATTGTAAGGAGAACGTGGGGATTGTTCCAATTGTGGGAATCGGAGGGCTAGGAAAGACAACCTTGGCTCAACTTGTGTTCCAAGATGAGAGAGTGGAAAGATTATTCGATCTGAAAATATGGATATGTGTCTCTGATGCTGATTTTGATGTGAAGGCTATAGTCAAGAAGATTTTAGGGTCTTCCACTAAAGAAAAAGACGGAGATGTCGAGATGGATGTCTTAGTAGACTTGCTCCATGAGAAAATTAACGGGAAAAAGTATTTGTTGGTACTGGATGATGTTTGGAACGAGGATTTCGAAAGATGGACCAAATTGAAAGATTTGTTACTTGGTGGTGCTATGGGAAGCAGGATTGTTGTCACTACACGTCAAGCCAACGTAGCCGAGATGATACGTCCAATGAAAGTGTATAATTTGGAAGGTTTGTCCAAAGATGGCTCTTGGTCATTGTTTTCACAATTGGCATTCCGTGAAGGGGAAGTCCCGAGTCAAATTCACAGAGAGATTGGAGAGGAGATAGTCGCAAAATGTGCAGGTATTCCATTGGCCATTACAGTAACGGGGAGCTTGTTGTACCACAAACCTACAATTAATGAGTGGTCGTCTTTTAGAACGGAGGAATCCGGAGGAGGAGGACAGTTGAACATCATTCGAATTCTTAAGATAAGTTATGATCATCTGCCGTTGTACCTCAAGCATTGCTTTGCTTATTGTTGCTTATTTCCGAAAGGTCACATGATCAATGTTCCAAAGCTCATAACTCTTTGGATGGCGCAAGGCTACCTGAATCGACAAAATACTTCCAAGTGTCTAGAGGACATTGGTCTCGAGTACTTTATGGGTCTTCTTTGGAGGTCGTTCTTTCAAGTGTCTAAATAGATACTTTGAATAACTACATGCGAACAATTGAATCACGTCATATAGACCATCGAATAGCAATATACAGACCATCGGATAACGATAAACAGACCATCGAATAACATCATACAGACCTTTGAATAATTACATACGAACTATTAAATCACGACATATAGACCATCGAATAACAACATACATACTATCGAATAACAACATACATACCATCGAATAACAGCATACAGGACTTTGAATAACAACATACGAATAATTGAATCACGTCATACAGACCATCGAATAACAACATATAGACCATCGAATAATAGCACATAGACTATCGAATAATAGCATACAAACCATCGAATAATAGGATACAGACCTTTGAACAAGTCACATACGAACAATTGAATCACGTTATATAGACTCTCGAATAACAACATATATATCATAAAATAACAACATACAAACCATTGAATAACAACATACATACCATCAAATAGCAACATACGAACAATTGAATCACGCATACAAACCAGTTTTTCGATACCATCGAATAACAACATATAGACCATCAAATAACGATATACAGACCATCGAATAATAGCATACATACCATCAAATAATTGATAATTCTCTTTTTTTTCTTTTTGAGAGACGCAAAATACTCATTTTATTTCTATTTTTCAATTGTATTCTGAAAATGGGTATATAGATATTTATCGTTCTTTTTATTTTCTAATAGAATATCGTACTCATTCAATGAATTCATGTCGATAAACTTACTTCCGACATGTATACACAACATCTAATATGATGATCAAAATAGTATATCAACGTATTTTTTTTATACAAATTTTATTATTTATTAAAAGACTATGCAAAATATGCACAAATAATATCACGGAGTAATAAAATTCGTCTAAACATTTGGACCATTATGCCATGCGCTTTTCATATCCATCACTGTACTGTAGACACGCGTCCTGCACCAAATCGGCACTCGAAATTGTTCGAGGTGCATCCAGTAACTTTGACAAATTCACTAATATCTTGAGTCTTGACCTTTATCTAGTAACAATAAGATTATCTTCTAGTTTAAAATTGATAATTCAATATTTTTGGTTTACTCATTTATTTTTTCGGATAAACAGAATTGACATGTTGTCATTTTTATCTGACGTGGCAATCTTATTTGGCTGGACAGTTGTAAATCACATAGATTGACTTTTCTCCAAAAATAATAGAGAGAGAAGGCAAGCAGAATTCAAAAATGGCCTAGAATTCCAGCCTATTTTTTGTTGGCCCAACAGCCAAATTCTTAGGGCCGAGCCCAAAAAGACAACGAACAGAGAGAAAAAAGGAAAAGCCAAAAACAATTAAAGAAGAAAGAATCGCCTCTGGAGGGAGTCTACTCTGGACGATGGCAGAGTAGTAAAGTGGCAGAGCTCCGTGTGGGGACCACTCAGATGACTTCGCTTCCGTACGCTGACGTGGACTTTAGCTTGCGCGCGATGGCCGGGCGGGCCGAAGGTTTCGGCCGCTTCGCCATCGGCGGCCTCCACGGCCCGGTCCACCCCGTCACAAACTTATCAGGTCCGTCCGGTTCTCCCAAATTCCCCTTTTCCTAGGGTTTCCTTTTCCTCAATTAATTCCCATTAATGACGTATAGATGATGGGCCTGGATCCCTTCGCGACGCGTGTCGCAGGCCGGGACCGCTGTGGATCGTCTTCGAGGTCTCCGGTACGATCGATCTCCGGTCGTATTTGAACGTGTCGTCGTTCAAGACCATCGATGGGAGAGGACAGAGGGTTAGGCTGACCGGGAAGGGTTTGAGATTGAAGGAGTGCGAGCACATTATTGTGTGTAACCTCGAGTTCGAAGGCGGCAGGGGCCACGACGTGGACGGAATTCAGATCAAGCCGAACTCCAGGCACATATGGATTGACCGCTGCAGCCTCCGTGACTACGATGACGGGCTCATCGATATCACTAGGCAGAGCACCGATATCACGGTGTCTAGGTGTTATTTTGGGCAGCATGATAAGACGATGCTTATAGGAGCGGACCCGTCTCATGTTGGAGATAGATGCATCCGAGTGACGATCCACCATTGCTTCTTTGACGGAACTCGCCAGAGGCAACCCCGACTGAGGTTCGGGAGAGTTCATCTTTATAATAACTACACTAGGAACTGGGGGATTTACGCTGTGTGTGCTAGTGTGGAAGCACAGGTAACAGCTCATACGATGTAGGAACATTTACATTTCCCTCTTCTTATAATAGTATATCATCCTTATTATTCGTAACCCACTTTCCCATTTGGATGTTGTGTTTTCAGATACTTTCTCAGTGCAACATATATGAAGCAGGACAGAAGAAAAAGACCTTCGAATACTACACGGAGAAGGTAACGCTCCTTTCTCGCTCTTGTGCACGGGAATCAGCATTGGAATTATAAGTTGACATGATGATTCTACAGGCAGCAGACAAGGAAGTGGCAATTTCAGGACTGATAAGATCTGAAGATGACATTTTTCTTAACGGAGCTCAAGCATGCCTAAGAACAGGTGTGGGGGAAGAACGTATGTTTCATCCAAGTGAATATTACCCGACGTGGACATTTGAAGCCCCCTCGGATTCTCTCAAGGATATTCTTAAAGTATGTTCAGGTTGGCAACCGGTACCTCGACCAGCAGACACTGGCGTTGCATAACGCCTGTCTAGGTAGCAGTCATACCATCATCCCAACACACATCACTATTTCCTTTTACTGCAAAAGGCGAGTATATTTTTAGCATTAGCTCTCTTTTTCCTTTTATGTTCATTGTGGGAAGCAATCAAATTGAGTTACGTGGTGCTTGGCCGTAACCTTTCTTTCTTGTTTCAGTTCTCCAGCCATTTTTGTACTTCATTTGTTTAAAGTTTATACAAAAAAGTTTAGAAAACTTGGTTGAATGACCCAATTAACTGGAAATCACCAAATAGTTGTTACATAATTCTTTGTATGGTGCGGCAGGTTTCTCTGCAATTGACAAATTCAGTTAAAACTTCATTATATAGTTGTTTGTATAATGAGAGTCCTCAATCCTTGAACGGAGACAGAAACCTTTGATTGCACCGAGAGCAAGCCAAGCTGGACTAGAAAAGGGAGAAGAGGAGCGGCCACCAGAAATATCCAACGACGCCAGAGGAATTTTAAAGTTCATGCATTTCTTCAGATATGTCTTTTATATTGTTTTGACAAAGTAAACTCTACTACCCTTATTACACATGTTAATCTCATTCTCTTAAACTATCACAATTTTATCACACCACGTCATTTGATTTTATCCATGTTGCATTGTCTTTGCATCTATTAGTATCCACGTCATTTTGTTGTGTTCTTTCTTCTTGTATAATTTCTTTCAAAATTATAACCAAAATGTCCTTCAAATTTGTCTTTTTTTGGGGTACTCGTGCTCCTTGTATAATTTCTCTCGAAAGAAATTCATCTCATTTTCTTAGAAATTAGAATAAAGAGTTGATTAATCACCTAAAAATCAAATGATTATTAAAAGGATACCAAGCTATAATTTGAGAAAATGAATTGATCTATACTCGGAGAAACAATGGGCGGCAAGAACGTGGCCAAGCTCCTGTCCTGTCCTCCGTCCTAGTTGAAACTGAAGACAAAGGCCGCCCATAAAAAAAAACATTATTTTAATTGTAAACCTTGAACCTGCCCACCGAAAATTCTCAAATTGAC
>SOPF01012495.1:0-13600 GCA_012979155.1 Hypericum perforatum | reverse complement strand
GAGAGTTTTACTTAGGAAAATTCGTGGGAACCCTAAGCCTATATAAAGGGTCCTATGTCGCATATTTTATTCAGACTTTGATTGATAATTTTAACATTGCATTCAGCATGTTTAGAGAGTTGATACTCTTGTGTGTTCTTGCTTGAGCTTGAGAGTCGCTTAGCATAGAACGTATCTTTCACTTATCAAACAGAGAGCCAACACCGTTTGTGGCGTGATTCGACCTAAGATTAAGGTTCATAAGTCTTAGCATTCGGGTTAGGGTTCATAGAACGTGCCTTAGTTCGTGCAAGATCTTGTGGGTTGTGATCTGTTCCATCCAAACAAAGTAGCAACGGTCCGTTCGTGTGAAATTCTCTACGAGTTTCATATCACCCATTGCCTTCCAAACTTGCTGCTCGAGACGAGCAAACTCCTAAGGAGGGGAGGATGACGTAAGAATGTCTCATAATGCATCTATTTCATGTTTATTGCATCCATTTCTCGTTTGCTTCAGTTTCTTACATTTCGACCAATTTGAGAAAAGTCGTCAAATCTGAGCAAGCTGATCAAGTGTGGACGTATGCATGGACGTGTGCATGGGGTGAAATGAAGACTTGGACATGCTGGAAGCTTTCCCCTCTTTATTTTCGTTTTAAATAAGATGTATTATAATCTGACTTGATTCCCTTCCATCTGAATAAGTTAAAAACGTGAGAGTGAAGTTTTATGCTGGAAAGGGAAAAGCTGTATGGGCAAGCAATGGCACACCCCTTATGCTTCTCTGATGTATTCCACTATCTTTTATGCTTTCTTTTATGTTATCTTGTTGTATTTCAATCTGCCTTATAATGGCAGAGTGTAAGAAACAAAGAGAAGTTTTGAAGCATTTTCCAGATTTGAGACTAATTGTCCAAACATCAACGGTGCGACCGTGAGGGTGTGTTCCTCAGTGTGAGAGTTTGTTCTTGCCCATTCTTGGCCGTTCTACTTGTAGAACACCTCGTGATCAATCAACAGCAGTTGTTGAAAGACACGGGTTTATCAATTCTTACCGAGAGAGTGTAAGTGTTCCAGTTTGTTACAAACCTTCTTTGTACATTTTACAATCTGTCCTGAGTGAGTTTAGAACGTCTAAGCTTGTGTGAGCCAATTTCGTGCAAGTTTTATTCAGAATAGATTGAGTTGAGTGTATTGCAAGAATCCAAAAGTTAGATTGAGTGAAATGAGATCTTACGCTGCGCCACCTTTCCTCTTCAAGTTCGCGCTCTTCTTCCCTTCTTTTTCTTTCTTTCTCGTTTGGTTTTTGAGCCCGCTTACTCTTTTGGTTTTCGTGTTCCTCTTTAGTCTTGCGAAAGACTATTTGGGCGTGCGAACCTAATTTGGTTTGCTTGGCATATTTAGCTCTCTCTTTTTTTTTCTTTTCTGTTTCTCTTTCTTTTCTTTTCTTTTCTTTTCTTTTCGGTTTGCTCACTCGTTTCTTTCTTTTCTCTCCTCTCGGCCAGCAAAGAAGCTCACGGGTTAGCAAGCACAAAACAATGAATCACGTTCAACAAAACAATGGATAGGAACCTAAAGTAACACGCAAAGCTCTGATACCAAATGATATGAATCTCAGTGGAAAGATTCACAAATACGGACCTATGTTACTTTAGGGTGGAAATCAGATCACAACTCAATCGAATCCGCAAGAACCAAGGCACAATCTGACCTTAACTCTATGCAAGAATCCTATGAACCTTGACATAAAAGTCGTATCATGCCACAAACGGGGATGGACAATCTGTTTGATAAGTGAAAGAACTATTCTAGCTAGACGACTCGCAAGCCTGAGCAAGAACACACAAGAGTATCAACTCTCTCTAAACATGTCGAACGCTATGTTATGAATATCAATAATGGTCTGACTTTTATTAAGTAGGGAATGCCTTTATATAGGCTCCAAAGTCTTACAACTTCCTATAAAAACTAACTCCAAATAAGGAGTTCTTATTCTGGCCGAAATAACAAGTACCCGAATAGGGTTTTAATTCTGGCCGAATGTTGAACAATAAAGGAAACTAAATAAGAACGACTTAAGCATGTTTTAGGAAGTCTAAAAGCATGTATCTTATTCCTAAACAATTCATAGTTGCTGGAATATAATTTCCAGATCAATCTAATGACTTAACTAAATAATAAGCTAACTTCCGAAATAGTAAGATTCCTTGCATCCAAAGGAATGTCACGTGCATACTTGCATGCTAAGCTTCTGGAAGGATGCCATGGTCGTCCTTGGGCTTACTTGTGTCAACTTGAGCCCAAAATCCTTGAATAAATCCATTGAGTTCAGATTGAAGCTTCTTGGCTCTTGCTCTTGTGATCGGCCCAATAGGTACTTGTATTACTCCATGCTCGTTATTGGATGGTCTCACATTTAAAAAGGCAGTAGGACTTAGCATTACCAATAGCTAAGTTTGCATATAATGGTTCGGTGCACTGCATGACTGGTAAGACACCATTCTCTTTGGTGTATATCAAAGAGTCGAATCACCTTGTTGATGTTGCTACAATTGCTAGACCTGCCAAGAGCAATCCGAGTGCAATTGACTTTGCTAAACAAGCACAACATGTTATTGATGAGGTGCGAGTGAAATTGGAAGATGCTTATGCCAAGGAGAAGGCTCGGATTGATGCACATCACAAGCAATAAATATTTTAGCCTGGTGAGCAGGTTATGGTTCATTTCCGTAAAGACAGGATGCCTAGCAACATGGGAGGGAAGTTGCAAGCTCGGAAGTACGAACCTTATAAGATCCTTCGTAGGGTGAATGACAATGCTTATGTTGTTGATTTGCCATCCAAATTTAGTATCTCCCGCACGTTCAATGTCAAGGACCTCACTCCATATTTTGATGCTTTTCCTAGACATCCAAGTTGACCGCTCAAGG
Source organism: Hypericum perforatum (assembly GCA_012979155.1). Lineage (NCBI taxonomy): Eukaryota > Viridiplantae > Streptophyta > Magnoliopsida > Malpighiales > Hypericaceae > Hypericum > Hypericum perforatum. Next base: position 10,691 of record SOPF01012495.1, on the reverse strand, counting down.
ACAAGCTCGTTTTCAAGAAGGGGAGGATGATATGGGAACATCTTAAATTCCGGGTACCAATTTGGAATGGACCAGCTCGGAGGAATGGACCAGCTCGAAAGTTAGCTTGGAAGTCAATAAGGATAAATGCCATTTAATTTCGTACTTAATTTGATTCATGTATGTTATTTCAGATTCATGTAAATGTGACCCTTGGTCGAGTAGGCTTTATGACCAACCAAGTTCACTTTATTTCCTTTATAATGTAAGCGAATGCATGAATGATCTATCTATGAATGAATATTGAGTTAAACTCTTCTAATTACCCCTACGTAATTAATTATGCATGGACTTGCATGAACTAGCATGGATTCGCTAGAACTTGTACGTGGACTCATACAAATTGTTACTTTGCCTTAGCTGGCTGTTTGATTTTGATCAAACCCCCTTAGGTTAAGCTACGGAAGTTAAATGATCAAGGTTCTATCCATTTTCAACATTCAAGTGTGCAAGTTCTTAACTCAATTCATTCGAATAAACCACTTAGATTGACTTTGTTCTGCTGCCCTCATCAATGTTTGATGCTACACTCCAATTCATCACCATCGCACACCCTCAAATAGATGGCCAGACTGAAGCCACCAACCACACCCTTGGCAACCTCCTCCGTAGCTTGTGTCATGAGAGACTAAGACAATGGGATCTTGCTTTGCCTATTGTAGAGTTTGCTTATAATGGTGCTGTCCACAGGTCCACGGGGAAGTCGCCTTTTGCTTTGGTGTACACAAAGCCTCCTAACCATTTGGTTGATGTTTCTAGTGTACCAAGGCATGTACGAGCAAATACAAGTGCTCTTGCTTATGCCAAAGACGTGCAAGCTATTCTTGAGGCTGTGAAGAAGAGACTTGGAGATGTGTATGCCAAGGAGAAGGAGCGAGCTGATTCTAAAAGAAGGGTGTGATGCAAGCATGCCTACGTCCAAGCTACAAGTGTAACAAGACTCTCATCAAGTGCAAGTGCCAATTGGACCAATAACGCGTACAAGAGCGAGGAGGCTTCAAGCTGAACTTAGTGGATTAATTCAAGAAGTCCAAGCACGTGAATACAAGTCCAAGGATGTGCATGGGGCTCGTACAAAGCCCATGCATGTGATTGAAGCTAATTTGGAAGCTACATCAGATTTGCCAACTTGAGGCATGCAAGTTTGTCCTATTTAGCCCATGCACAATCTGAATGGGACGTGATCTTCAAGCAAGCTCCTAGCTATTTAGTTAAGTTTATTTCATTCTTATTTAGTTGAATAAAGAGGTCAGAATTCCCCTTGTTTAGGAGTTTCCATTCGGCCAGATTAGGAGAGCTTGTTTAGGTGATTTGCTTAGCTTATTTTGGAGTTAGATTGTTTAGGAACTTGTTGAGACTTTAGAGCCTATATAAAGGCACCCTTTATTCAATAAAAGTCAGACCATTATTGTCTATTCAGAATACATAGCATTCAGCTATTGAGAGAGTTTTGATACTCGTTGTTCTTGCTCAGGCTTGCGAGTCGTCTTAGCTAGAATAGTTCTTTCACTTATCAAATGGATTGTCCATCCCCGTTTGTGGCATGATACAACTTTTAGGTCAAGGTTCATAGGATTCTTGCATAGAGTTAAGGTTAGATTGTGCCTTGGTTCTTGCGGATTTGATTGAGTTGTGATCTGATTTCCACCCTAAAGTAGCATATGTTCGTATTGTAAATCTTTCCGCTGAGATTCATATCATTTGGTATTAGAGCTTTGCTTGTTACTTTAGGTTCTTATCCGTGTGTTTTCATTTGTTTTTGATTCGTTGTTTGCTTGTAAGTTCGTGGAGTTCTTCGCTGATCGAAAGAAAAGAAAAGAAAGAAATGAGTGCGCAAAATAGAAAAGAAAAGAAAAGAAAAGAAAAGAAAAAGAAAAGGAAAGAAAAGGAAAGAAAAGAAAAGAGAGAGAGAGAGAGGTAAATAGGTCAAGCAAACCAAATTAGGTTCACACGCCCAAATAGTATTTTGCAAGACTAAAGAGGAACGCGCAAGCCAAAAGAGAAAGCAGGCTCAAAACCAAACGGGAAAGAAAGAAAAAGAGGAAAAATAGGACGCGGACTTGAAGAGGAAAAGAAAGAAGTACACACCTGATTTAGAGACCAAGGCAAGACCAAATAGGAGCGCACACCAAAGAGGAAAGACAAAGACGCGGCAAACACCAAAAGAAGAAGTTGCGAGCTGAATAAAAAGGCGAGTAAGACTAAAGAGGAACTTTGACATTCTGTTTGATTTGTGAAACGTGTAGTTCAAGCAAGGCTGCCCTAGCTTTAGTGATGCAGCATAGGATCTGATTTCACTCAATCTAACTTGCTGATTCTTGTATTACACTCAACTCAATCTAATCTGAATGAAACTTGCACGAAATTGACTCACACAAGCTTAGGCATTCTAAACTCACTTAGACAGATTGTAAGTTGCACAAAAGATGTATCAAATAAGTTGGAACACTTACACACTCACGACCAGAATTGATAAACTCGTGTCTTTCAACAACTGCCATTGATTGATCACGAGGTGTTCTACAAGTAGAACGGCCAGGAATGGGCAAGGACAAACTCTCGCACTCAGGGACACACCATCACGGTCGCACCGTTTGAATTTGGACACTTAGTCTCAATTCTGGAAAATACTTCAAGCTTATTTTTCTTTCTTACATTCTGCCATGATATAAGGCAGATGGGATACATCAAAAGACCATGAGGGAGAGTGGAAAACATAAGAGAAGCATCAGGGGCGTGCATATTGCTTGCCCATTCAGCTTTTCCCTTTCCAGCTCTCTGTTTTATCTTATTCTACTTTCCAGCAAGGAAAGCAATGAAGGGAAATATGCACAGATTATTTTACACTTATTCCAAACAAAAATAAAGAAAGAAAAGCTTCCAGCAGGTCCAAGTCATCCTTGCACCCCATGCACACGTCCATGCATATGTCCATACTTGATCATGCTTGCTCAGATTGATGACTTTCCTCATTTTGGCCGAGATTGCACGAAACTGAAGCTAATGCAAGAAACTGAAGCAAAAGCAACAATTTGAAACAAGAAAACGTGAAATGGATGCAATAAACATGGACATATGAGACGGTCCTATGTCATCTTCCCTTCCTTAGAAGTATGCTCATCTCGAGCAGCAAGTTTTGAAGGCAATGGGAAGGCATCAAAATAGGGAGTGAGGTCAGCAATGTTGAATGTCTTTGATACTCCATACTCCTCCGGCAGGTCGACCTTGTAGGCATTGTCATTGATTTGCCTCAGAATCTTGAAGGGGCCGAACTTCCTTGCTTACAATTTGCCACCCATGTTGGCTGGCATCCTCTCTTTTCGGAAATGCACCATCACTTGTTCGCCTGGCTGAAATATTTGCACCATCCTATGCTTGTCAATTCGTGCTTTCTCCTTTGCATAGGTTGCATTCAACCTACTCCTCACAGCTTCAATTACTTCTTTAGCATGCTCCGCAAATTCAACAGTAGCGTTGTTGGCTTGGCATGACTTTGGCAATTCAGCTACATCAACAAGGAGGTTAGGAACTTTGGTATAAACCAAAGAAAATGGTGAGTGACTCGTGGACCTGTGCACCGCGCCATTGTAGGAAAACTCCGTGATTGGAAAGGCAAGATCCCACTGTCTCATCTTGTCATGACAAAGGCTGCGTAGCAAACTCCCAAGGGTGCGATTGGTTGCCTCCGTTTGTCCATCAGTTTGAGGATGTGCGGTGGAGCTATACTGAAGTGTAGCATCGAACATGATCCACAACGACTTCCAGAATGTAGCTAGGAACTTGACATCTCGATCAGAAGTGATGCTTTTTGGCACACCATACAACTTCACCACCTCCTTGAAAAATAAGCACGCAATACCACGAGCATCTGATGTTTTCTTGCATGGTATAAAGTGTGCCATCTTGCTCAACCTGTCAACCACAACAAATATGGAATCTACACCACGCAGAGTACGCGGCAATCCCAGAATGAAATCCATACTCAAATCTTCCCAGATTGCGTGTGGTACAGGTAATGGCATGTACAGCCCCGTGTTATTCACCCCACCTTTGGTCTCTTGGCATATACAACAATGTTTCACCAATCTAGCAACTTCCTTATTCATGTTAGGCCAATAAAAATGTTCAGTCATCATTGCCAATGTCTTGTCACGCCCTAGATGTCCTGCAAGACCTCCACCATGCAATTCCCATAACAAATGTTCACGAAGTGAAGTACGGGGAATGCAAAGCTGGTTACCTTTCATAAGGAAACCGTCATGCATGTAGAACTCTCCACCACCTTTTCCATCTTTGCGCTTGCTCCAAATGTCTCCAAAATCAGCATCATCTTCATACAGCTCACGAAGTGCATCAAAGGAGGTCACTCGTCCTCGCCATTCTGTTAGGAGTGCAATCCTCCTACTGAGTGCATCAACGACAACATTCTAAACTCCGCTCTTGTGCATGATCTTGAATGGAAACTTCTGGAGGTACGTCGTCCACCTAGCATGCATGTGACTTGTGAATTTGGACTAATCATGAAGAAATTTCACAGCACGATAATCTGAGTATAGAACAAACTCCTTGCCAATGAGGTAGTGTTCCCAAGTCTTCAATGCACGGAAAAGAGCATAGAACTCTTTCTCATAAGTTGTCCAAGTTTGACGATGTGTACTAAGCTTCTCGCTGAAGTAGGCTATTGGCCTTTTCTCTTGCGAGAGGACTGCACCAATTCCAACTCCAGAAGCATCTACATGGACTTCGAACACCTTACCAAAATCTGGTAGAGCAAGAATAGTAGTTGAACTCAGCTTTGCCTTCAACTTGTTGAAAGCATTATCCACCTCTTTGCTCTAATTGCAGATTGCCTCTACCTTGTTCTGATCAACTTGGATTCCATCTTCACCTATTATGAATCCAAGGAAACGGAGCTTATTCTGCCAGAATACACACTTCTTCAGGTTGGCACTAAGTTCATTCTTGCGCAAGGCTTCAAATACTTCCCTCAAATACGCCTTGAGCTCTATCTCAGAACGGCTATACACCAGAATGTCATCAAAATAGACAACCATGAACTTGTCCAAAAAAGGCTTCAACACTTGGTGTATCAACCTCATGAACGTGCTAGGTGCATTTGTGAGTCCGAAAGGCATAACTAGCCATTCAAACAGGCCATCACGCGTCTTAAACGCGGTCTTCCCCTCATCTCCGGGTCTGATCCTTATCTGATGGTAGCCACTTCTTAAATCAATCTTGGAGAAAATCTTTGCTCCACTCAGATTATCCAACATGTCATTGAGATGTGGTATTGGAAATCTGTATCCGATGGTGATCTTATTGATAGTGTGGCTGTCCACACACATGCGCCATGTACCATCCTTCTTTGGCACCAATAGAGCGGGCACACCACAAGGACTTAAGCTCTCCCTTATGAATCCCTTGTCCAAAAGCTCCTGAACTTGATCTCTCAGAATCTGATTCTCCATAGGACTAAGGCGGTAGTGAGGCAAGTTTGGGAGAGTAGACCCTGGGATCAGATCAATCCTATGCTGAATATTGCAAAGTGGAGGTAGCCCCTTTTGCAATTCTTCCGAGATCACCTCTGGAAAGTCTTGCAATATATCTCGCACAGGCTGTGGTAAATCTTCTTCTAGCATTTCCTTACCTTGATCAGCATCTTTGATCACCAAAATATGGCACCAACCTACTTCATCAATCGAGTTCTTCAAAGACTTCACCGAAGTGATCATTGTAACAAAGTAAATCTTTCTCCTCCTTTCTTTAGTTCATAGGTGTTCTCCTCGCCCTTATGAAGAACCTTGTTGTCGTACTCCCATGGTCTTCCCAACAGAATGTTGCACGCGTCCATTTCCAACACGTCGCACTCAATCTGATCAGAATACTTCCCAATGGAGATTGGTATCGTGCACCTCGAGCTGACTTTGATGCCTCCTCCAGCACGAACCCATCTAATGGAATAAGGGGAAGGATGTGGCGTGGTCTTGAGTCCAAGCTTCTCCACTGTGGCACGGCTCACAAAATTCTCTTGACTTCTACCATCTATGATCACTTTACATACTTCTTTGCCAACATAGTACTTGGTTCGGAACAGATTGTTTCTCTGGGATTCAGCCTTCTTTGCAGTTGTCAAGGCAAACTTCCTCATCACCCCACAATATTCCTCCTCCTTCTCAGAGCTCATTCTCTCTTTGTCACCACTTTCCTCAACTGGAGCACATAAAAATGCACCAGATTCTTCCTCCTCTTCTTCATCTCGTTCACAAACATTTGAGTACTTCCTCCTAGGACAATCACTAGACTTATGGCCAATCTCATTGCACTTAAAACATCGAATACCTGAGGGGCAGCAGGTGTTTTTCCTTTGTTTTGTGCACTTTCTTGCGTAGGCTTCCTTGGAGCTGGTCTAGATTCAGTTGCTTGAGGGGCACTCTTCTCAACCTCTTTGGAAGTTCGAAGTCTGACCAGGTCCAGAAAAGCGAGATGACACAGATTTCTTCTTCTTCAAGGCTGATGCAATCTTCCTTGCCTTGGCACACACGTCATTGAAGAAAAGAAAGGTGTCAAACTCTAGATGAGTCTTGATCTCATAGCTTATACCATCTACATAACGAGCAATCATCTGATCCTCATTGTCCTCCACATCATTATGCGAAGCTAATCTCACAAATTCGGATGTGTATTCTTTCAACGTCCTATTGCCTTGAGTGCAAGACAAGAATTGTAAGTAAAGAGACTGTTGGTAATCAACAGGCAGAAATCTGTCTCTTAGAGCTTGCTCCATAGATGGCCAATCTCTAATAGGCCTATCTCCTCTTCTCCTACGAACCTCTTGCTCCTTCCTCCACCACACAGCTGCACCAGATTCCAACTTGAAGGCTACATAGCTCACCTTTTGATCTTCCATCAGATTCATACAATCAAAATATTTTTTAATGGAATCCAGCCAATTCAAGAAGCCTTCTACCTCCATATCTCCATAGAACTTCTCAATGTTCATCTTGAATGGTTTGTCCACCCTCCGCATATGCTCCTCATCATGTTCTTCCCTCCTAAAGGCCTCCCTATGCACACTACGGCCTCCATCTCCATACCTTCTTCCCCTCAGGCCACATCCTCCTCTTCCCACATAAAGAGTAGCATCAGAATTAGCATACTCTTCTTCTTCTTGATGATCACGTACATCAATAGGAGGGGTTGCCCCACGGGTGGTTGCATTGCCAGATTGTCAAGACCAGCAAGGATTGCTTATATAGATGTTTCTAGGATGGCAAAACATTGGTTCATGTCAGGCCTTGGTGGATTATTCTCTAGATCGGCCATATTGCAACAGATTGATAGTGGAGCTTGGTGGTTTAGACAGGACTTGGATCAGGAGATCACAAAGTCCTGTAGTTTGGCTTATAGATTAGGTTCACTCTCAACTCCCTGGTGATAATGTATAAACACTCCTCTCAACTTACTCAGGCTCTGATACCACTTGACGCAGCATAGGATCTGATTTCACTCAATCTAACTTATTGATTCTTGTATTACACTCAACTCAATCTAATCTGAATAAAACTTGCACAAAATTGACTCACACAAGCTTAGACATTCTAAAATCACTTAGACAGATTGTAAGTTGCACAAAAGATGTATCAAACAAGTTGGAACACTTGCACTCTCACGACCAAAATTGATAAACTCGTATCTTTCAACAACTGTCATTGATTGATCATGAGGTGTTCTACAAGTAGAATGGCCAGGAATGGGCAAGGACGAACTTTCACACTCAGGGACACACCCTCACAGTCGCACCGTTTGAATTTGGACACTTAGTCTCAATTCTGGAAAATACTTCAAGCTTATTTTTCTTTCTTACATTCTGCCATGATATAAGGCAGATGGGAATACATCAAAAGACCATGAGGGAGAGTGGAAAACGTAAGAGAAGCATCAGGGGCGTGCATATTGCTTGCCCATTCAGCTTTTGTCTTTCCAGCTCTCTATTTTGTCTTATTCTACTTTCCAGCAAGGAAAGCAATGAAGGGAAATATGCACAGATTATTTTACACTTATTCCAAACGAAAATAAAGAAGGAAAAGCTTCCAGCAGGTCCAAGTCATCCTTGCACCCCATGCACACGTCCATGCATACGTCCATACTTGATCATGCTTGCTCAGATTGATGACTTTCCTCATTTTGGCCGAGATTGCACGAAACTAAAGCTAATGCAAGAAACTGAAGCAAAAGCAACAATCTAAAACAAGAAAACGTGAAATGGATGCGATAAACCTGGACATATGAGACGGTCCTACGTCATTTAGTAAGAACATACAAGTATCACGAGAGGAAAAAGGCAAGAGTGTGTGAGTACATTACAGAGAAAAGCCAATAATTGAGTGCAAACACGAGTGAACTTGAGTACACCTTACATTGAGAGTAAACACGTAAGGGAGTGAACTTGTGAGGCCATATTTGAACTATGTCTCAAGGAAACAAAGAAGATAGGCAACGCACCTTGGCTGATGTGGACCTTAAGGTCTATACGAAAGCATTGATAGGGAGGTTTTAGCGTGTAATGCGAGAAGTGCTTGAGCCATTGCAAGAACGCATGAATACGATGGAGAACTCATGCAATACCTAACTACCAAGGAGTGGAGTACAAGCACCTCGAAGGTTGGCACCTTGGGATGATGCTCTTAGAGGAGAAGTTCGTGCACCTAGGAGGAGGGCTCCTCTAGGAGGCTCAAGTGAACAAGATTCTGATCGAGAAGAGGATGCAAGACCGTAAGAAACTATAGGAGGCCAAGGGTTGAGCACCAACCAAGAGAAGCTAGAGAAGCAAGACCAAAGAGAGAAGATAACATGGGAAGTATCAAACTCAAGATACCTGCCTTTACTGGTCGTGTTGATCCAGAAGCTTATTTAGAGTGGGAAAAGAAGATTGAGTTCATGTTTGATTGCTATGAACACTCCGAGGTAAGAAAGGTAAAACTTGCCATCACTGAGTTCACTGATTATGCTATAACTTGGTGGGATCAACTTGTGATAAGCAGGAGGCAAAATAGAGAGCACCCTATAGCTACTTGGGAGGAGATGAAGGTGGTGATGAGAAAAAGGTTTGTTCTGAGTCACTACTATAGAGAGCTTTACAAGAAGTTACAAGGAATGAGGCAAGGATGTATGAGTGTGGAAGAGTATTACAAGTAGATGGAGATGGCCATGATACGAGCTGATGTAGATGAAGATAGAGAAGTCACAATGGCAAGGTTTTTAAATGGACTCAATCCTGAAATTCAAGACAAAGTTGAGTTGCAACATTATGTGGAGTTGGAGGAACTAGTGCATATGGCAACAAAGGTTGAAAAACAGCTCAAGAGAGGAGGAAGAGAAGCAAGAGCTTCATCAAGTACTACATGGAAACCAAACTGCTCGAAAAAGTTTGACAAGCCTTAAGCAACCAAAGTAGAGCAAAGATCCAAGAGTTCACAAGCCAGTACTCAAAAGAAAGTGGAAGTCACTCCAGCAAGAAACCGACACATCAAATGCTTTAAATCTCAAGGAAGAGGGCATATCTCAAGTCAATGTCCTAATAAGCAAGCAATGGTGATTAGAGAAAGTAGAGAGATTGAAACTGAAGAGGATGATTCGGAGCATGAGAGTTTGCCTTCATTAGAAAATGTATCCGAGGAGGAGTATAGAGCTACTAAAAAACTTACGCTTGTAAGTAGGAGAGCATTAAGCACTCAAGTGAAAGAAGAAGCTGATATTGCTCAAAGAGAGAATATCTTTCATACAAGGTGCTATGTGTAAGGCAAGGTATGTAGTGTCATTATAGATGGAGGAAGTTGTGCAAATGTTGCAAGCATTACAATGGTGGAGAAGTTAGGGCTACTTACTGAAAAGCACCTTAAACCCTACAAACTACAATAGCTGAATGATAGTGGAGAAGTGTGAGTGATGAAGCAAGTTTTGGTAACATTCCGCATCGACAACTATGAGGATGACGTAAAGTGCGATGTTATGCCAATGCAAGCTGGTCATCTATTGCTAGGAAGGCCATGGCAGTTTGATAGGAAGGTACATCATAATGGATACACCAACAAGTACACATTCATGCTCAAGAAGAGAGTGATCACATTGGTACCCTTATCACCATCACAAGTTTGTAAGGATCAAAAGAGATTATAACTAGAGAGTGATGAGAAAAGAGAGCATGACAAGAAAAAGAAAGAAGAAAGGAGAGAAGAAGCCGAAAAACAGAAAACAAAGACGGCCAAAAGAGAAGAAACAAATGAGAGATCAAAAGAAGCCAGAAAAATAGAAGTTAAAACGGCCATTGAGAGAAAATTCGAGGAGTGGAAAAGAAGTTACTATGTGAGAGCAAGTGACATCAAGCAAGCATGTTTTGAAAAAAAGCCTATGATCTTACTTCGGTATAGAGAGGCACTTTTAAACACTAACGAGCATGAACCACATTTTCCTAGTATGGTTGTTTCTCTCTTGCAGGATTACAAAGATGTCTTTCTGGAGGAGCTACCACCTGGTTTGCCATACATCCGAGGGATTGAGCATCAAATAGACTTTGTTCCAGGATCTACAATACCTAACCGACCCGCGTATAGGAGCAATCCTGAAGAAACAAAGGAACTTGAGAGACAAGTCAA
>SOPF01012491.1:0-18795 GCA_012979155.1 Hypericum perforatum | reverse complement strand
ATGTTGATTGTGGGTAATAATGATAATATCAAAATTACCAAGAGAATATTGTCGAAGAGCTTTGACATGAAGGACTTAGGAAAAGCTGACCTGATTCTTGGGATGAAAATTACCAAGACCTCAGATGGTTATGCTCTTTCCCAAAGTCATTATGTCGAAAAGATACTAGACAAATTCGATAAGGGAAGCAATGTCATTGCAAGAACACCAATGGAGGTGGTGTCAAGTCTCTGCAAGAATCGTAGAGATAGTGTGCGACAACTAGATTATTCTAGGGTCATAGGCAGTCTAATGTATCTCATGGACTGTACTAGACCGGACATTGCTAACTCGGTTAATAGATTATCGAGGTATACGAGTAATCCCAATGATGAGCATTGGAAAGCGATAGTTAGAGTCCTTAGATATCTAAGGTACACGACCAACTATGGATTATACTATACGAGACATCCAGTTGTTCTTGAAGGATATTCAGACGCAAATTGGATCTCGGACTCCAAGAACATAAAATCCACGAGCGGATATATTTTTGTTATTGGAGGAGCAGCAATCTCGTGGAGATCATGCAAGCAAACTTGTATTGCTAGGTCAACTATAGAATCGGAATTCATAGCGTTAGATCTAGCAGCTGAGGAGGCAGATTAGCTCCGAAGTTTCTTGGAGGATATTCCTATATGGTCAAAACCTGTGCCTCCAATTAGCATACACTGTGATAGTCAGTCAGCTATTGGAAGAGCACAGAGTAATGTATATAATGGAAAGTCTAGACACATACATCGTAGACATAAATCCGTGAGAACGTTATTGAGAACGGGTGTTATATCTTTAGATTATGTAAAATCTAAAAAAAATATTGCGGATCCATTAACAAAAGGTCTAACGAGAGACCAAGTTGAGATTTCATCGAGGGGAATGGGTTTAAAGCCCACGAAATGACCTAAACCCATGATGGCAACCCAACCTGGATTGTAAACCCCAATCTGCAGGTTCAATAGGACAACCGAATTGTGAGGCTAGGGTCGACCAAAGCACTCGGGAAATTGAGTTCCCTACCTATTCCTAGGATGAAAGAGTGATAGACCTGTCCATGGGAAGGTTAAGCTTTAAGCTTTTAATGATCCTTATACTTTGAGTGTATAAGTGGAGTATGGCAGGATACTCCTTATAAGAGATCACCTATATCGAATGTGAAGGGGCCGCTTCTATGAGATGAGTTAAGGGCTAAATCTCTAGAGCATTCGATGAAGTTTCCAAGGCAGTCCAGGGCCAAAATGGACACAACCGAAAGAACCGAGTAGTGGTTTGAGAATGAGTTGTGTGAGTACCTTTGTCTTGGTATACACAAAACGCCGAACAGTTCAAGGCATCGCGTTCACTGATTGGCAAGTATATCCGAAGGTATTTCACTAAGGAAGGTTCAAGGCTTTCAACCACCTTTCCTGATGCAACAAATTCTCGCAGAACTCCAAGTTGCATGTAGCATTGGTAGGCTCATATCATACAAGCCATTTTGCATTCATGTGGGGGATTGTTGGAGAATTGGTCAAATACAAATGAGTGTATTATGAGATCATGCCAAATGGTTTTAGTATTTGTAAGATTAACAAATATTTGCGAAAAACCAATTCTTGGTGTGAATGAAAATTGGCTCAAATGTGGTCGTGTGGGTTATGGTTTTGTGGGTTTGGGGGTTGTGGGAATTGTTCCAGGTTCCTGGGCCTTATCTTTTGGAACTGGGCCGGACCTGTTGAAGCGATTCCAACCTCTCAAGTCAAACCTTGACCCAAGCCCATTACGAGGAATACCAAGTGGACACAAATGTGAACACGAATGTGGACACGAATGTGGACACGAATCTCTTCAATGCAGGCCATTGAATGAGTGTGAGCCAATTGATGGCTAGTTCATATATTAGTTTTTTATTTTCTAAATTTAAAAGCTAATTCATGGATCTAGTAAATTCGAAAGTGACCGTTGGAGAACCCAGGTTGCCTATAAAAGGAGCCTTTCTCCATTTTTCCAAATCATCCCAAACTCACATTCTTCTTGAGTTCTCCACTTCTCCCTCCTTAGCATAGCATTTCTCATTTGCACTAGTGTTGGAGTTCTAAGGCCACTAAGAGTTCGAAAGGTGTACGAAAGTGCTTCCTTTCGTACACGTGATTGGGCGTTGTACCTTGGGAACTCATTTACCCACGGAGGCCGGAAGCTATACGGCGGGTAAATAAGAGTTTAAGGGCACATAGTTAAACCATGGCCTCGTCCAGGATTAAATCCGAAGTTCGTTATATCGAAGAGGACTACTATGAGAAGGAGGTCTCATTTCTACGGTTGTGCAAACCGTGTCGTAAGAATATTCTTCTCAAACTTTTATATTATGTTCAAACCATAATTTACTAGTATAAGTTCCATCACATCAAACACAGGTTAACTAGTATTCTTTTGGCGTTTACTAATAACTCTTTTGTATATCAGATATAAACGTTATCCAACTCTACTTGGTGGATGTTTCTTTCAATAATGTTCATTTGCAAGACTTGAACCAGGATCATCTTTAAGGAAATTAAAGTACCTTAACTGTGATACTCTGTATATGAACTGTGTGAAAGGCTTAAGTGATTTGATTGTTACACTGTGTGAAAGACTTAAGTGATTTGATTGTTACACTGTGTGAAAGGCTTAAGTGATTTGATTGTTACTATCCATACCAACAAGGTGCACCTTTTTTTCGGGCACATATCCTCAAAGAATTTCAAGGTTAAACGCGTTTGGCCGAGGGTAGGATCAGGATGGGTGACCTCCTGGGAAGTTTCCTAGGGTACGTGCGAGTGAGGACAAAACACGCTAGAAAGACTTGTGTTGGTACAGTGGAGCCAGTCAGTTAAATCACGGGGCGTTACATTAATGATTAACTAATTCTTGATAAATAAATCTTAATTTGATCTAAGTAAGAAAAGATTCACCGTTAGTCGTTTGATTGTTCGCCAGAGCCGCTCACTTGCAAGATCATACTTGCACTTTGTGGAACTAGACCAGTTTTCCCAAAAAAGGGATCGCTGAAATAATCTAGTTTTTTTTACATAATGGTAGTGTTTGATTATAGAATTAGTCGTTGTCTTTGTAATAACATCAGGTTATAGACAAGATAATAAACGCTTCCACTAGTAGGCCAATAATTGTGCACTTGCACTTAATATTATACTCATGGACTAAGTAAAGATCTCAAACATTTTTCTTTATTGATAGTCTTGATTACAAATGGCATGTTTTAACACAAGGAACAAATTCAAACAAAAATCACCTGACACCCAAATTATGTAGACTGATGCATAAGCCAACGCGAATCAAAAACTGCGATTACTCATCCTCCAAAAGCCAACACAGTGCAGCTCAAGAAACAAGTTTTGTTTCCTTTCTCAGGTAGCATTGGTGATCTAAAGTAATGCAGCTAACATGCCAAGTCCAAAAATCACTTCATTACTGTGACTGGCTATAAAACTTGATGCAGCAGATGTCTCAACTCCTGGAACAACAGGGGGGCTATCCTCCTCCACAACAGGAGCCTTCTTATTCTTCGGATTCTCCACTTCTGGAATGGGTGCGGGGGCGAGAGCCTTGTGGGTGAGGATGTCCATAGGAAGCAACACCTTCTCCACCTTGTAGATGGCAAGTTGGTTATCTGTATATACGGTTCCTGACAGGCTTGTGTTAGTGAGTCCTGTGGTTATATTCACCGAGGCAGGGTAACTCGTGACGTTAAGACCAACCCTGCCTCCACTTCCCGCCTCTGTGGCAACCGGGTTGGTCACAGTTTGGAACTGTGACATTGATAGGAATGTCGGTATCTCGTGGAACTTGACCAGCTCTGCCTTCTGCTCATTGGTTAGCACGTTTAGAGTCCCGGCTTTGAGGCTGGAAAAGGCGTTATCGGTTGGTGCAATGATAGTTAGGCCGTTGTTTGAGTTGTTGAGAACAGTGAGCAGGTGGTTCTCCTCTTGTGTGGACTTCAAGAGCCGAATGAAGATGCTGAAGTGACCAGCCTTCTCGAGGATTTTCGTCACATTGGTCGGGGATGGTCCAGCAGGAACTTGTGTGGGCGAGGAAGCTGGTGGCTGTGATATTGGACGCGAAGGTGGCTGAGCTGGTGCTGCAGCTGGGGACTGAGCTAAGATATTAGCACAGTTGAGGAAGAGAAGGAAAAGGGTGACAAGAGATTGCTGTTGCTTCATTATTTAGTGCTTGTTTTGGAAAGTACTTGCACTTATAAAATGATGCTTAAACTTGAGAGGAAAAGGGTTTTTATAGAGTTTTGAGTGGTATATAATTTTAGGTACAATGTTTAGCAGTAGTTACACCTGAACTCACCACTCCTCCAGCTGTTGAAGTTGTATCTTTCTTATTTAAATCACTTCGGAATGTGACTGGTTACCAACATAAAGATAGGAAGATCGCCCGAAGATCGTAATCAGAAGATGATGGAATATCAAGTGGGTGAATAAGATTCAATCAGTAGGATGCCCAGCTCTTCCAAAATGATGAGTGTCCTTGAGGCGATCATTGACATTTGTATTTTTTTGATGTTTCAAGAGTCCTCGAGGTCCTTGTGATCTGATCAACTGGTATCATAGATCAACACCAACTTTTGTCTGTTACTTTTTGCCACTCGCATGTATCCCAACAATTTTTATAGTTGATTGCATTTATCTTCTCGCCCACCTAAAACCAACCCTTCACTTAGGTTACGCGCAGTGCCGGGGGCATGCACCTCCGGGCTTCCACGTGGCAGCTTGTCATTGGGCAAGCTGCGCGCCTCGCTAACATACGAGGTCCTCCCGCGTGTCAGCAGGGCATTTCCCGCTCTTCGGCCAGGTCAGTCAACCAACAGAGTAAGTTTTTTTTTAAAAAAGTGTTAAAAAATAAAAACATAAAAAAAATTTAAAAATTATTTCTACCATTTTACACTTTTTTGTTTGAACAAAATTTTTTGAAACATTTTTTCTAATTTTATATAAATTTTTTAATCCAAATAACTAGACTTTCATGGTTACAAATATTTGTGCGGTCCAAAATCGTTTAAAAATTCTTATAGTCTAAAATCATTTGAAAACTGTATAAATAGATACCAACCTTTTCATTATTTTTCACACTAACTCTTCTCCTCTTTCCAAAAAAATTATAGATAAGGATCTGAATATAATGAGTTCTGAATTTCGCTAATTTGTTAGTTCGAAATTAAATTTAGCGTTTTTCAAATTAATTGAAAAAATATTCAAGTTTAGTACAGTTAGCTGAATTAAAAAAAAAACTGAGTTGAAAAAAAACTGATGTAGACCAGGGGTGAGACACACTGTAATGGGACCAGGGCTGAAAATATGGACATCGCTGACGTGGACCAGGAGCGAGATACTGTAGCGGGGTGTGGGTGTGGGTAGTTTTATTAATAATGCCTTGTAGCTATCATATATTTTCCTTATATCCATATAGCTAATGCATGCATATCACATTCCTCACCTCTTTTGTAACCTAAAAACTCTTAAACTTTCCGAATCACACAGGACATAAAAATTTCTACATAGTATCTAACTATAACTATATAAAGAGAGGATCATTCCTAAATAAAACCCGACGGTATCCTAATCTTGTCTAACTGTAAAACTTGGACAGCCACATCCTTATATACGCTTCTTTTCTTTCTCTCCTCTTACAACCAACAAATGCCCTCTTACACTTCCAAGTAACACAATAATCAACCTTAAACCATCAAGAAAATGACACCAATCTCACTTCTCATCTTTCTCCTTACCTTTACCACCACCACCACCAAGCTTTCATTAGCCCAATCCCCAGCAGCCGCTCCGAGCAGCCAAACGCCTCCACCACCCGCTGCCAAGCCTCCGTCTTCGTCGTCGTCCTCCTTCTCTGCGGAAGTCCCGCCAATGTCTGGCTCGCTCGACCCGGTCAAGATCCTCGAGAAAGCCTCTCACTTCTCAGTCTTCGTCAGGCTTCTCAAGTCCACCCAGACGGACATCGAGCTCTTCTCCCAGCTCAACAACACCAATAATGGCGCTACCATCTTCGCTCCCACCGACAACGCTTTCTTCAGCCTCAAGGTAGGGTGCCGATGACTTGCGTACTTCTCGGGTGCCATTCTTTTGATAGCTCTCTCAAGGTTCACTTTTCGGTAACCATTTTATGATGATCACGTCTTAGCAAATAAGTTAAGACCAAGTAAAGTTTACTAAAATTTAAGAAATTACAAGCCATATATGGCTGAAACTGAAGTTAAATCTCTTTAAGACGATATTATTTGAACTAGAGAAAATGTGATTTTATGGAAATGATTATATTTATTTTCTACAAATGATATTAATTTTTATATATTTTTTACAATAAATATGTAAATACTAAATAAAAATCATTTAAATTATCAAATAATTAAATATTGCCTTAAAATATTTTCAATTTAAAAACTGCTTAAAAATATGTGTATTTATAGAAAAATATTATTTTATACAAATATCGAAATTAACATTTTGTCACTTAAAATTTTTAAAATATATTAATTATTATAATGTAAGAGTTATTAAATTTTAGAGTAAATTACATCTAGCCCCCTGTAGTTTGGAGTATTTAACGCTGGCCCCCCTCTTATTCGCAATTCGATTAAAAAACCCTCAAAGTTTGGAACAATTGTACCATTTGGCCCCTGATAACGAAACCGAAGAATTTTCCGGTGAGGGATCATAGGAAATGACAAAAATACCCTTTTATTAAAAAACAAAAAAATATATTTTCTTCTTCCCCCTCTTCCTATTCATCTTCTTCGACCTTCCAACACCAAGAACACCCACTCATAAAAAAAAACCAGCAACACCGACCGACGCTCTATCTGCTACTACCATTACAATAACTGAACCACAATCCTCATGTCTAAAGCAACAAACTTTCCATCTCTGCCAACAAAACGTGAACCCAGCTAAAATTAACAATTATTAAGAAGAAAGAAAAAACTAATTTTTAAACTTAGATCCGGGAGCTCAGGGTCAAGTGGGTCGGGTTCTACCGTCGTACTTCTGTAGTGCCTCTATGTCGTATTAGACGTCGAGCAGCCCACCAGAGCGACTCTAGTAGACGATTTCGTGAATGGGGCGGTTAATCATAATGAGCAGCGTCTCGACAAGCCCCTCCACGACCTGCGAACTCCCATCATTATCGGCCACAGAGAGGAACACGGAGGTGGTGGAGACCATGAAGTGCTCCTTCAATTGTTATGTAGCGGGGTGGGGCCCGTCGAGGGGGGACTGGAGGGCGGCACGAAGGGCTTCAAGTAGGTGGAGGAGGAGATCCCCCGTCATCCCAGCCGCGAAGAGCGGGATAACAAACTCGTCGAGGAAGACGAGGAGGGAGGGTTTGAGGGGGAAGTCGTCGATTAGGGTTTATGATTAATTCGGAGAAGACCCCTTCCAGCAACGTATGCAGCTCAGGTAGATGATTTTTTCTGGTTTTCTTTGTATTTTTTGTGCTATCGATTGATGATTTGAGAGGATGTGGTATCGAGTTGGATTGTGAATCTTTTATTGGTTTCTGTGAGTAACTATTATCTTTTTGCTCTCAAGCTCAAAAAATCGGAGAGATGGCATGCAAGCTACACTATTTTAGGGACCAAATGGAGAAGGCGGGCGAAGGGCATAACTGGGTTTGTTTGGTTTGATGGTATTCTGAACTGGGTTTGTTTTGTTTGTTTGGTTTTCTCTGTGGGAAGCTCAGTATTGGGAAGATCAAATTCAAGGCTTTGTGTATTGTGAATGGGTTTATTTTGTTTGTTTGGTTTGATGGTATTCTGAACTGGGTTTGTTTAGTTTTCTCGGAGGAGGAAGAGGAGGAGCTCGAGGTGGAGGAGGGAGGAGGAAGGAGGAGGAGATAGGAGGTAGGAGAGAGATTTTTTTTGTTTTTTAATAGAAGGGTATTTTTGTCATTTCCTGTGGTCCCTCGTCGGAAAATTCTCCAGTTTTGACATCAGGAGCCAAATGGTACAATTATTCCAAACTTGTGGGTTTTTTTAATCGAATTACGAATGAGAGGGGGGCCAGCGTTAAATACCCCAAACCACAGGGGGTCAGATGTAATTTACTCTAAATTTTAATACTATTCAAAATTTCACACTTATATTTTTTTTAATTATTGTAATAAACATACTTTTCCTTGCCAATAGGTAGGGACACTCAACACCCTAAGCGATGAGGACAAGGCGGAGCTAGTTAAATTCCACGTCATCCCCCACTTCATCGCCGCCTCCCAGTTCCAAACGGAGAGCAACCCAGAGAGGACCCAAGTCGGCACCAGCGGCCGGGTGACCCTAAACGTCACCGTAGTGGGGAGCTCCGTCAACATAACCACCGAAATGACTAACACCAGCGTATCGGGGACCGTGTACAATGACAACACGTTGGCGATTTACCAGGTCGACAAGGTGCTGCTTCCTCTTGATATCTTCACTCCTAAGCCTCCAACCCCCACCCCGGCTCCAGGGGTGGAGAAGGTCGGGAAGAAGGCGGACCCAATCGTGGAGGCCCCCGTCGTGGCTGAGGATAATATCGGCGTCGAAGGGAGGCGGATCGTCGGGAGTTTGGTGGTTTCGTTGCTTGGAGTTGGTTTAGTTGGTGCTGTGTTTTTTGGTTGATGTGGAGTGCATGGCTTGGTTTGGTTTTGATGTAATTTGTTTTTGAGATTTTTTGTGTTATTGTGCGTAGTTATGTGTGAATTCGATGTAAGAAATTATGTTTACTGACTAGGTGTTCACGTGGCTACACATATTTGTTTTTCAATATACGAAAAAATTGTGTATACCAATATAAAAATTAATTATTTATGATCAATACACCAATTTTTTATCCGTGTATAAGTGGATGGTCTAGTGGTTAAATCTCATACTTTTCCTTGAAGCGGAACCAAATTTGAAACCCTCATTTATTATGATTTTTTTATGTTCTTTGTAATGTTAAAATTTTACTTTTATATCTTATATTTTTATGTGATTTTATTTTAATATATTTTAATTTTTAAAATTGTGAAATACTATAATTCTTAACTCATTTGGTGAAAAAGTAAGGGATTTAACCACCCACATATAAACAAATTTTTTATCTATTTATTGGCCTATACGTGCATAAAAACATCTGTATATGGTCAAGGATAATTAATCCATGTATTGCATACACCAAATTTGCAAATAATTGTGCACTCTAACATAAAAAAACTCTTGTATTTTGTGAAACTGTGGAACGTGCTTTTCTCATTACGTAAGAATACATATATATACATGAGTTTTAGTAGTTAGAGTTACAGTACTCCAAATACAACATTCCTAAACTAAGAGATTGTTTCCTACTCTAATTAGGACTTCCCTTAAGGGACACGCACAACTCACGTGCATACTTCTACACTCCCCCTCAAGTTGGCACGTGTAAGTTGACAACACACAACTTGTCTAAGAGACGGTGAAACCGCTCCTTGCCAAGAGCCTTGGTGAAAATGTCGGCCAATTGATTATCCATGAATATCTTATTGGGTTGCACTTCGCGCGACTAGACACGCTCTCTCATAAAGTAACAGTCGATTTCCACGTGTTTCATCTTCTCATGAAAACCGGGGTTCATTGCAATCTGAATGGATGCTTGATTGTCATAGTATAACGGTGTTGCTCCCCCTTGCTTCAGGCCTAGCTCTTCAAGCAACCAATGCACCCAAATAAGCTCACTGACTATATCAGCCATTATGCGGTACTCCGCCTCTACCGATGACCGCACCACCACTGTCTGCTTCTTACTGCGCCAAGATACGGGTGAGCCGCCCAAGGTCATGAAGTAACTAGTCTTGGAGCGTTTGGTATCTGGACAGCCTCCATGATCAGCATCACAATAAGACATCAATGTCATTCCACCATCGACACACAAAAGGATCCCTTGACCTACAGTGCCTTCAAGATATTCCACGACACAATCAGCAGCGTCCATGTGTGCCTTTTGTGAGGCATTAACAAACTAACTGAGTATGCCAACGACATAAGAAAGGTCCAGTCGTGTCAGTGTAAGGTACATTAGATGACCAATCAAATATCTGTACCTCGGTTGATTCTCTGGTTTGGCTCCAAGATCACATTTCAACTTGTGATTTTGCTCAATCAGAGTCAACGCTGGCTTGCTCCCTTCCTTCCCACATTCGTTTAGGATATCCAATGTGTATTTTCGTTGACTTAACACCATGCCCTGCAGTGTTCTCACAGTTTCAATACCCAATAACTATTTTAAGGGTTCCAAATTCTTGATCCCAAACTCCTTATCTAGGTACCTCTTGATGTCGTCAATTTTGTCTTCATCCGTGCCTACTAGGATTACGTCATCGACGTAGATGAGAGCTATCAATGTCACTTGGTTATCACTGTAGAATAAAAGAGAGTGATATGCTCGGGATTGGACGAAACCTTTGGTGAGGAGAGCACTTTGAAATTTGCAATACCATGTCCTTGAAGCTTGTCGTAATCTATACAAGGACTTTTGCTAGTGGCATACTCAAGTTTCTCCTGGTTTGCCGAAGCCCTGTGGGATTTTAAGGTACACCTTTTCTTTTAAATTGCCATGTAGGAATGCATTATTGACATCAAGTTGGTGAATTAGCCACCCTCTCTTGATAGCCACTACGAGTAAGCACTATAGGGTCACTAACTTTGCAATCGGAGTGAATGTTTCATGAAAGTCAATTCCTTCAACTTGGGTAAAGCCCCTAGCGACCAGCCGCGCTTTGTATTGATCAATTTCACCAGTTGGCTTGAATTTGACTTTATAAATCCACTTGGAATCTACCACTTTCTTCCCTTTAGGTAGTTCTTGTAACACCCAAGTGCCGTTGGACTCTAGGACCTGAATTTCTTACTGCATTGTGTCTCGCCAATGCTGATGTCGAGCAGCTTATGAGAAACTCTTTAGCTCATCAACCATTCTAACCACTGTAATGAGTGCTTTGTGCGACGGTGAGAAATGCTCATAGCTAATGAAATGAGCAAGTGGATAGGTCACGGAGCTACCTACCGAGTTACCTGAGGTTGGGGTTAACGCATGCGAGGCAATGGAAAGGGGTAATGTCACTTTGAAATCCTTCAGATGTTTAGGCAATTTCCGATTTCTAATTGGACGAGAGAGTTCCTCGGTTTCTAGGCTAATATCTTCAATTTCTAGTGTATTGATTGCCTACTGAAACTCATGCCCATTATCAATGATCATGTCTTCCATTCTACGCTCATTAATCGGCTGAGGAATTTCTATTGGTGCATCATCCTCACCTAAGAAAACTGTGGGATTCCCAGTCTGGAGACGTGGTTCAGGTGCAAACCTATGTACATCGGCTTGGAGGAAAGGATAATTGTTTTTATAGAACAATACATCCCAGCTAATGAAGACCTTGCCAGTCCTCAAGTCAAACACCTTATACCCCTTTTGGCCTACAAGATATCTCAGAAACATGCATTGCCTTCCCCTTTCATTGAATTTGTCCATGGTGCTCTAGCCTATGTAAATAAGACACCAAAAGCACCGAAGATGTTCATATGTAGCAGGCTTCTGAAAGATGATTTCGTATGGGTTTTATAGCGAAGCACTACCGAGGGCTGCCTGTTGATCAAGTAGGCTGACATTAGCACACATTCGCCCTAAAATTCAATGGGCAATCCTACTTGAAAATGAAGTGCACGAGCAGTCTTGAGAATGTGCATGTGCTTGCGCTCGACCATGCCATTTTGTTATAGTGTGTCAACACAAGATATTTGGAGAAGGATGCACTATTAGCACAGAACTCTCGCATCTCCCTGGACGTGAACTTCGTTTCACTCTTTCACTGCATATCACCTTCACCTTCATAGAGAATTGAGTTACAACCATCTTACAAAAATCATGTAATAGGACTCCAGTTTCACTCTTTCACTGCATCAAATACACCCAGGTTCCACGATTAAAATCATCCACAATTGTGAGAAAATAACGAGCTCTAGTTAAAGTGGAGGTACAATATGGTCCCCATATATTGCAATGTATTAGATAAAAACATGTATTTGTCTTAATTGAACTAGTGGGAAAAGAGAGATGAGTTTGTTTCACTCTCAAACAAGAATCACAATGCAGCGTATCTTTATTAAACACTCCATATTCATAAAAGGAATCTGCCTCATCCTCTCGTGCGATGGGTGTCCTAATCGCCTGTACCAAACTTCATAGTTTCCTTGACCGCGAACTGACATTACCACCCCGCCATCTTGTATGTTGTTGAGGTAGTACAACCCGTTGCATCATCTACCCAGACCAATTAGGTTCCTCACCAGTAAGTCCTACATGAGACAGCATTCAGACAAAAATATGAGGACGCGGTTATAGTCCTTTGTCAAATGTCCCACAAAAAGTATGTTGCATTTAAACTGAGGTATAAAAAGAACATTAGTCAATGTGATATTCGCAGTAAGCTTCACTTAGCCAACTCCGCAAACTGAGACACTTTCACCATTTAGAATCTTCACAGGCAAACTAAAGGATCTCTTAATTAGTCCATCGAATAACCTATCATCAGAAACGATGTGCTCGGATGCTCCCAAGTCAATAATCTAAGCTTGAGATTTGAAATCTTTACCAACCATGGTTAC
This sequence comes from Hypericum perforatum, assembly GCA_012979155.1. Lineage (NCBI taxonomy): Eukaryota > Viridiplantae > Streptophyta > Magnoliopsida > Malpighiales > Hypericaceae > Hypericum > Hypericum perforatum. Next base: position 6,113 of record SOPF01012491.1, on the reverse strand, counting down.
CATGGGTTCACCTTGTTGTGACTTTGACTTAATTGTATTACCTTCCATCCCGATGTATCTCATCAGGCTTGCATATTGTTCTTTGCTCAGCCCCAGAACTGGGCTATCATCGGAAGCCACCTAAGTAGCTCTCAGTCGATGAGTCTCCATTAGTGTGGGCTGCGGCTTTGCCTGCCTTGGTATGGTATCACGTCCCTGCTTCACCCAGCCAGGTAGGTATCCAATCAGTTCAAAAAATTGGTCCTCACCATGACCAATTTTCCCGCAATGTTCATACTTTGACTTCTCCCCTTTGGTGGTCTCCCTGGTGGTCTTGTGCTGATTGTTATCCATTCGAACCTGAAACACAACTCCTTCATAGTTCGGTCATCTCATCACAGAGAGGTTTCTCTATCGCTCATCTTCAGCCACAAGATGGTAGGCTGCTCCTAGGAGAGCGCGGGAGTGGTACTAAGAATTTGAGTTTCAACCACTCCAAAACTCTCATCTAGGCCCATCAAGAAATCATACAGCCTCTCCTTCTCCCTCATGTCTGAAACCTATTTTGCAACATTACAGGTGCAGTTCTTGGAGCTACACTTCAGCAGCGGATTGATGGCTTAGGTTTCATCCTACAAGCCCTCCAATTTTGTATAGTAGGCTGAGACACTTAGCTTCTCTTGTCTCAGGTGCGCTATCTCTCGTCATAACTCGTATGCCCGTAGTGCACTTCCTTTCCCAAAATGCTCCTCAAGATCTGCCCATATCTCTACGGCATATCGAACACTTGCCCTAATATCCTTCTCCATTGCACTTTTGAGCTATTCTTTTACCATGGCATCACAGCGCATCCACAGCGAGAAGTCGGGTGAGGTCGATGAGGGACACGGAATTGAGCCATCCACGAAGCCATACTTGTTCTTGGCAAACAAGGCATTCGTCATGTCAGCAATCCATTCGCCATAGTTACTGTCATGGAGAAGATCACTAACGTATATGTGCCCCGGGTTATCCGAGGCATGGATGAAATAAGGAGATTGAACGTCTACTCCTCCACCCGAAGTCTACGACATAATCTCTTCGATCTCGCCAGTTCCGGAGTTCCTCGACATCCTATTAGTCGGTGAGCTATGTAATCACAAGCGATATTGCAAATCGATCTATGCAATGTGTCTTAGCTCTGATACCATGTGAAACTGTGGTACGTGCTTTTCTCATTATGTAAGAACACATATATATACATGAGTTTTATCAGCTAGGGTTACAGTCCTCGAATACAACATTACTAAACTGAGAGATTGTATCCTACTCTAATTAGGACTTCCCTTAAGGGACACGCACAACTCACGTGCATACTTCTACATATTAAAAAAAAATAGGGCATAGAAATTGATCCAGGATCTTTGCCATATATTTAAATTAATTAGTAACCATAATACCAAAAATCTAAATCTCAACCTACCTAACTTTAGATTTGTTTTGGATATGCTTGTCAGATTTTTTTATATTGATTTGTTACAATTAACAAATCAATTACTTTCACATTTTTAGTATTCCTTTGTTACTTGAGAACAATCAAATTAAATTTTTAAATAATATAAAGTTGTGGATCGCCCTAATTCTACCAAATATTTTTAAACTTGAAACTCGCCTAAATTTCTATTTTTGAAGAGAGTATGGATAAAAATATGGGTCTACCTCACCCAAAAAAAGCAAGGATTTGTGTCCTATGCATTTTACCTAAATCATGCCCATTGTCATGCTTAATACGAACTGTTATTTTTTAAGATGTAATAGTTAGATCACATTGTCACCAAATGATTTGAACGATTGGTGATTGACATGGAAATGTTTGGTTAGAGCATCAAAAGGTTGCAGTTATTGTTATTTAGATCTCGAAACCCCACCATTTATTCATATTTACATGCACCTGAACTGAAAATGGCTAAATCTATCCCAAGAAAGAACGAGTGCCATTAATCTGGCTGACACTGAAATCTATCCTACAATTTTGGTTAACTCTATATTTGGTGAACATAACTATTCCCATTAAAGCATAACGACTCCTAATTCGTTGTAAAGTTACATGTTTTGTTGGTTGCACAAAGAAATTTATTTGGAAATTCTTACTTTTTTGGTGGACTTGAAAGATGAATTTGCAAATAAATTTCTTAACCCAGCCAAACAAAAGTTCAGAAAAAATTGGAAATCAATTTCTATTTTCAAGGAAACAAAATATTAAAATTTTGATTTGCAAATAACTTTCTTAAGATCGTCAAACCTAAATTTTTTAAATAATTAGGAAGTTGAATTATTTCACCACATTTCGATAAAGCGTTTATAAATAATCGGTAAGTTGAATTATTTCATATTTGATGCTTCACCCTTTTTAGTTGTGTGATGAGGTAGCAACAATATCTCCATCTCAACACAAATTTGTGCCTTGCACCAACTACATGTCTCCCAATAAAACCCCCTCTATCCCTTGCTGATTAACACAAGCAAATACTTGGGAACTACTAATACTTGTTGGAGAGAATTCTATATCAAAAGTTTTAAACATATTGGGTCAGTTTATAATTATTGGAGATTCATTTTTGTTGGCACATTGAGAATGAACCAGATCAGTATGACCCTGTCCTTTTCACTCCTCCTACTGCTCCATTGCACCAAAACTTCAGCTCAATCACCTGCTGCAGCGCCCGTGCAGCCTCCCTCCAAGGCGCCCGCAGCCAAGGCGAGGACGCCCGAATCATCAAAGGCACCGCCGCCGCCACCAAAGGATGCAACCTCTGCACCACCACCAGCTACGGTTCCAGTACAAACATCAAAGGGACCACTTAACATTGTCAAGGTCCTCCAGAAGGCTGGTCATTTTGCGTTCTTCATCCGTCTCATAAGGACCACTCAGGAGGACCTCCAGTTTGCCTCCCAGCTCAACAGCTCCACAGATGGCCTTTCCATTTTTGCGCCCACCGATGCCGCATTCTCGAGCATCATCAAAGCAGGGACACTCAACGCGCTGACCGACCAGGAAAAGATCCAGCTTGTCCAGTTCCATGTCTTGCCAAGGTTCCTGTCCACTGCTCAGTTCCAAACAGTGAGCAACCCTCTCAAGACACTGGCGGGATCAGGCCGCGGGTTCCAACTGAACGTAACGACGACCGACAGTTTGGTTAATGTGACCACAGGACTCACAAGCACGAGTGTGTCGGGAATTGTTTACACTGACAATCAGGTTGCTATCTACCAAGTTGACAAGGTGTTGCTCCCCGGATATCTTTTCGGACCGAAGTCTCTTGCTCCTGGCCCGAGCCCTCCTAAGCCCGAAGAAGATGAAGGAGCAGAGAGCCCTCCTCTTACAAAAGATTCTTCTAGTGCATTACCAAGTTCTGTGAATGGTAATTGCGTGCTGATGCTTGGTGTGGCTGCAGCTGCTGCAATTTTTTCTCTGTGACAGAACAGAATTTGGGGCGAGTCGAATCGGGCCGGCCTTAAACTGCAATATAATAATGTTGATTGTTGAAGTCCAAGGGTACTTTCTTCTGGTTTTTCTGGTTTCCTATTTTCTGCTGCTTCTTTTCTGTCCATTTCATATACTTGTTGTAATTGTGTAATATAGTAAAAGCTGTAATGAGATGATTAATTATTTTTTCACATTCTTATTGTAAGTCTATGAACATTTGTTTGTGAGAATCAGCAGATTCTGTAACTTTATGGTAGTTACAACATACCAAATGGTTAAATTTTGAGCAATACAAAAATTAATATAATCTTGTCGAGAAAATGAACAACTTACGATCCACCGCAAATCTAAGAAATAATGAAATCATAGCCATTGAATATATCATTTAGTAACTATACTATTATCATATCCAAGTTTTCCTATTTAATTTTTAATTTTACTCTTTCGAAGAAAACATATTAACATAAGATGTGACTTCTCCAAAGTGAGAGATATTTTTTTCGGTACTACCAATATCACTTTAGAATGATTTTATTGTATTGCTAATAAAACCAATTGTACTAGAACAATGAGATTCATATAACCGTTCGTTCAAACGAAGCTCATTTGAAGCCTCAAATGCCGTCAAAGACGAAATCTTGTAGACCGTGGATAGAACTGATATCATGTCAAAAAAATTATATGCAATTCTGAACTTGAAGTCGGTTAATTAGAGTTATAACATGCACATATAGGTACTCGGAGTTTAAAATTGGCAAACCCATTAATCTTTTACAAAGTAATATATCATGATACATAAAAAAGCTACAACATAAGTATCATTAGTGGCTAATTTCTCTGTTCTTAATCACATCACTCTTCACCACTACAGGAAGTTAAGTAGGCCGACACTTCCCACCTGATTAGTGATTAGAAAGCAAAGTAACTTTCCACCTTCTGAAATTTCATGCCCAACCAAAAATTTCACCTCACAATTACAATAAGAACCCTCTTCCGATCTTGTATTCAACCTCTTGCGCAACTAAAATGATACAATCACCTTTCCTGTTCGTCTTGTTCTTCCTCCTCCATTGCAGCGTAATTATAGCCCAGTTACCCGCGTCACCGCCCGCGGAGCCACCAGGACCACAAGCACCCGCGGATACAGCCACCATCCTCCTGAAAGCAGGGCACTTCCTAGCCTTTGTCCGCCTCGTAAAGGCGACACATCTCGACACACAGCTTGTCTCCCAGCTCAACAGTTCGACCGACGGAGTGACCATCTTCGCGCCAACAGACACCGGCTTTTCACAACTCAGGCCTGGTGCATTTGACGCTCTAAGCGATAGGGAAAAGCTGGAGCTTGCGCAGTTCCACGTGCTGCCAAAGTTCCTGTCGATATCTGATTTTCAGACCCTGAGCAACCCTGTCAAGACACTGGCAGGTTCCGATCTCAAGTTCCCGCTCACGATCACCACGAGCGATAGCTCGTTGAATGTATCGTCGGGAGCTACAAAGACAAGCGTATCGAAAACTGTGTACAGTGACAAACAACAGATTGTTATTTATCAGGTTGACAGGGTATTGCTTCCTAAGAACCTGTTGCCTCTTCTGGCTCCTGCTCCGGCTTCGGCACCCGAAAAGAGCAGCGTGATCAACCCGGATGCTGTTGTTCACAACAATGCCGCCACTCGAAAAGGCCATATGTCTTTGGGAGGTGCAGCTGCTGCTACTGCAATTGCTCCCTTGATTTTGTCGTGGTACTAAAAGAAAGTCCTGAAGATAGCTGCAAAAGTGATTCATGTTCATAATGCTGGTGACTTTTCCCTCTTAATTAATAAAAAAGTCTGCGGTTTAATTAACACTTCGCCTTGTTGTGTTGAAGATCTTGTCATAGAATGATCTGTTTTCAAATGCATGCAGCTATATTTTTTGTTCAGACCTCTAACCAACTTAAAATAACATTCAACCTATTGATAATCCTAAATCTATATGCATCTCCCTATCAAGATAATTGAGTCCTAACTATTTTACCAAACATAAAATCAACTAATCATTTTCATTTTACTTTCCATCAAACTAAAACCAAGTGATCAGCTACAAAAGTTTCACCGACTAACACTATTCGACTCTGAGTTCGGGTCAAGTGTTGTAGAAAAAAAAAACCTAATCCAACCCCTTTGGAAACCCAATAAAAAACCATCCAAACCCCTCGTCAAAACATCAAAATTTGCATCCATAAAACTATACACTACAAAGATGATCATCATCCAACAACCACTTCTACTTCTACTGAATCTCATAATTCTTCTCTCCGTCGCTAAACCGGTGCTAACACAAACACCGTTCCCCTCCCCGTCGCCTTCCCGTCCGATCAACGTCCTCAAGATTCTGCAAAAAGAAGTTTATCCACCTCCTAAAGACCATCCAGCTAGACAAAAACCTGAATTCCCAACTGGGTGACACCAACAATGGCCTAACAATACTAGTGCCGAGCGACACCGCCTTTTCGCGCCTCAAAAAAGGGATAATAAAGTCCCTTACCCGTCAAAAGAAGACGGAGCTGATCCAGTTCCATGTAATCCCGATGTTCATATCTCCTACCCAGTTCGATGCGCTGGCTCCGGCGACCGGTTCCAGCTCAACGTGACGAAGACGTGAGACTTGGTGAACGTAACTACGGGTGTAA
>SOPF01012484.1:0-26103 GCA_012979155.1 Hypericum perforatum | reverse complement strand
TTGCTGGCTTTTACAAATTGTAAAAAAATAAAATAAAATAAGGAACGAAACTACTGAAAAAAGGTTGTATTAATTTTTCAATGTCGGACCTACAACTCGCACCCACCGGCGGGGACCTGTATGAGACCACCCGCAGCGGGGTGGTCTCACGTCCCGGGCGCGCCACGTGGCGGCCCGAGATTGAGCGCGAGGTTTCCCTCGTGATGCTTCTGCGTGTCAGCGGGGCGCGCCTCGTCCCGGGCGACGTGGCCCTTTCTGAATGGGCCACGTCGCCCGGGGTAATATTTTATTTTATTTTATTTTTTAAAAATCGAAAAAATTAAAAAAATCAGAAAAATTCGGAAAAAAATTCTAAAAATTCTTTTTAATTCTTTTTTGACTTTTTTATGCAATTAATTTTTTTTTGTTAATTTTATAAAATTTTTTGAATCCAAATAACGAAACTTTTCGGATGAAAAAAAATGTGGTCCAAATTTGATGTAAAAAATTTGTGGTCAAAATTCGATGTAAAAAATTTGTGGTCCAAATTCATTTGAAAATTCTATAAATAGATATAACCTTCTTCATAATTTTTCACACCAAAATATCTCCTCTCCTCTCTTTTCTTATTTAGATTGGGAATATCTAATTAACATTTTAATTAGATATGGATCCCAATGAAGAAAATGAGAATTTTGATTGGACCGATTTTAGGTAATTTAGTCCAACTAATGATTTTTTAGCTTCTAACCCCAATGTTTACTCCTAGGCTAGTCAAAACCTAAGCCAAATTCCTGAGTCAAACCAAGATCTACCAAACACCGGCCCAACTGATTCTCCAGCCTAGCCAAGGCCCAACCGACCAACGCCAATGCCACATCCACCAAACAACCCTCAACCTCAACCAATTTACCTAAGAACTCAGGAAATGCTCCCCAGATACCACCATACCCACCTTGGTACTTTACAAGTTTTTTCCAAAATCCGCCAAATTGCCCATCAAACTTTACTGAAACTCGACCAAGCCTAGTGCAATTCTACAACCTGAGTCATCATCACCCACAAAAATAAAAGAAAAAACTATTGCTAAGACGTGGAGTGTAAAAGAAGACATTGTACTAATGTCTACTTATATACAAGTTAGTGAAGATGCCATTGTCGGGGCAAACCAGAAGGGGCAAGGCCTTTGGCGCCGCATCAAGCAAATCTATGACCAATGTCGTATTGAAAATCTAATCGACCTTAGCCTAAGAAATTGTGAGTAGATGAGAAGTAGATATAAATGCCTAACTCTGGCATGTAGAGGATGGATTGAAGCATACACCCATGCATCTCGGCAAAAGCAAAATGGCCAAGTCAAGTTTAATATAGTGGCAGAAACGCATATATTATATCAACACACCCACAAGAAAAAATTTCTTGATCTACATATGTTTGAGAAAGTGGAATTGTGTTCCGAACAAACATTAGTGGCCAATAGTCCCTTACTAGGGTTTCTAGTGCCCTTTCTAGGGTTTCTCAATTTTCCCACGTACTAGGGTTTACTCTTTTCGATTTTCAATGACAATCACGCATCAGGCCTTACTCTGGTCTTCAATTTTGTCTGATCTTCCTAGGGTGTTTTGTATCATACATCTTGGTGTCTTTTATTCGATTTGTGAGTTCTTTTGGTGTGTATAAGATGTGGTCCTGTCCGTGTGTGATCATGGAGGAGGGCTCCCGACAGGGCCATGCAAGTGCGAGAGAGAGAGATCGTGGGAAAACTGGACTTGTTCTAGATCTCCCAGTGGATCTCAACCATAGACTAGAGGAAGAGGACATTCTGTGTCTAGTGGGGATGATCTGGACAGAGAAAACCATCAACACGAAGGCTTTTTTGAATATGATGCGTACCTTGTGGCACCCTCGATATGGTTTGGACTCATCAGAGATAGGAGGGGGGCGCTATCTATTTCAGTTTAAGGACAATCGCGATGTTCAACGTGTGATGATGAACCAACCATGGCACTTCGATAGGTGTGTGATTTTGTTGGCAACGGTACCGAAGAATCTCCAACCCTCCAGGGTTCCACTTTTTTGTGCACCTTTTTGGATCCAAGTGCATGACCTCCCGCTGGGAGGGTATGACATATCGGTGGCTCATGCTATTGGAGACATAATGGGCGAGTTTATTGCAATGGATGAGTCGACTGACTTACGTGGGCTATACTTACAAATTAAGGTGAACCTAAATGTGCACAATGCCTTGATCACAAGTAAGCGGGTTAGATTCATGAATGGCACGATGGTGGATGTTACTTTCAAGTATGAGAGGTTGCAATCCTTTTGTTATGTATGCGGAGCGCTAGAGCATATTGAGCGGGACTGTGAATTGGCAGAAGAGATTAGTGTGGGTCCGCCGCAACTTGTTCGTTTTGGCCCTTGGCTGAGAGCCTCCCCATGCAAACGAGTACTCATTAAAGATGATGGTTCTCATGGAAGAAGGGTGGCGAATAATAACAACTTACGGGCGGGGCAGCTGAGCAACCCAGATTTGGCAATTCTCGTCCAAGAAGATCAGGATCTTGGGGAGATGGAATCTTCATTGAGAAATATAATGCTGGAGATGAAGGATCGAAGAGGGATGGGAACGCAGGAAGGTGGAAGTAACCTGGATCAAGTGCTCTCAAGGAATGACAATGGGAAGTACATCCCACTACATATGCGGAAAAGGAACTCAAGCTGAACCAAAGGAATACAGCAGCCCGCGACTCTAAAGGGAAACTTTACTCTACCTCGATAGCTGCAGCCAATCTACAACTGGGGATCCTTGGTAGACTGTCGGGGAGTAGAGGATTCTAACTGGATGGAACTGCAAAATCCAGCATAAAATTGTATAACCACAGATGGATCGAATAAAGGAGAATCAGACTAAGGAAGTCGGATTGCTGCAGGCATTGTGCTCGAAGATGAGGTTTGCATGATAGAAGAGTAGACAAGATTGGTAATGGAGACGGAATCTAGGGGAATTGCTCTACGATCTTGGAAAAAGCAAGCGTGGGCTACAGGAGGTCTGAATTTGGGATCAGATGGGACAAGGTCTACTACTGTGAATGGCAAACGGAAAACTATGGAGTTAAGCATGAAAGTGCATCGTGTTAGTGAGAGGTTAGCCTTGGCTTCAGATGCTCTTTCGGTGGTTCTAGAAGAGGCAGCAATCGCTAAGCAGCCCTGCCGAGAACAATGAATCAACTAAGCTGGAACTGTCGAGGGTTGGGGAGCCCTCGAGTAGTTCAGGAATTATGCAGGCTGGTGAGAGCCTGCCATCCCCAACTGGTGTTCCTATACAAAACAAAGTTGAAAAGTGAAGAGGCAGAACGGGTACGTTGGAAAATGGGATTCGAGTATGGTATTGCAGTTGATTGTACTGGCATGGGTAGAGCGCAGAGTGGCGGGCTCATGCTAGCTTGGAATAGATCTTTGAATGTTGAGTTGCAGTCTTTTTCTCTACATCACATTGATGTGATTGTTCGAGAAGAGAGAACTTGGAGATTCACAGGGTTCTACGGCTGGCCTGAAGGGTCGGCTAGGCACCTATCTTGGGATCTACTTTGCCAGCGTAAAATGAGGTTGACATTACCATGGCTTTGCTGTGGTGACTTCAATGAGATCCTTTCTATAGAGGAGAAATGGGGTGGACGAGCTATTCCTATGTCAAGAATGGAAAACTTTCGGATAGCCATTGAAGAGTGTGGGTTCAAGGAAATTAAACAGGGTGGTTTTGAGTTTACCTGGTGTAACGGACAAGAAGATGGGGACTACATAGACTGCAAACTTGATCGATGTTTAGCTACTAAAGACTGGTTGGATCTTTTCCCAGCTACTAGTACTGAAGCACTTAGGCACATCGGTTCAGACCACTGCCCAATAAACTGTCATATTCGGAGGACGGAGTTAGGTCAGCAGGAAAGATGATTTAGATTTAAAATGATGTGGATGCGCAGTGAGGAGCTAGAGGGATAAATACTGGATGGCTGGAGTGCTGCAGGGCCTAGTGCAACACTGTCGGACAGGATTGAAACATGTGCGAATAGATTGGCAGGGTGGGAGAAGGATAAGTTTGGTAATGTTAAGAGACGAGCTTGGCAATTGGAATCTGAGATCACAGAGCTTCAGAAGCAGCCCCTAACGGGTGAGACTAAAAAGCGCATTTCTTTGTTCTTAGCTAAACATGAGGAGATTTTGCATCGGGAGGAGCTTATGTGGGCTCAGAGATCAAGAATTGACTTGCTTAAGGAGGGTGATTGGAACACAAAATTCTTTCATCAGCGATCTAAAGAGCGATATCGGAGAAATTTAATAACGGAAATCACTACACTGAATGGGGAGGTACTTTATGATGAAGAGCAGATTATGTTGGCTTTCCGTGATTTTTATATATCTTTGTTTACTGCTTCTATCTGTCCCCAGGTAAATCGGATCACAGAAAGGGTGGGCCAACAAGTCACTACGGAAATGAATCCGAGTTTTGACGAAAAGTACAACATGAAAGAGATTAAGATGGCCCTCGATCAGATGTACCCGACGAAGGCTCCTGGACCAGATGGTATGCCTCCTATCTTCTTCCAAAAACATTAGTCTATGGTTGGGGCTGATGTTACTCGAATAGCGTTGGCAATCCTTAATGATGGAGCAGATCCTTCAAACTTGAATCATACGATCATTGCGCTAATTCCAAAGACTAAGTGTCCACAAACGTGCTCAAAATATTGCCCTATTAGCCTTTGTAATGTGGTAATAAAGATAATCACTAAGACGATAGCTAACAAATTGAAATTGCATCTGGATAAGATCATTCATCCCAACCAAGGAGCCTTTGTCCCTGGACGCCTCATAACTGATATGGCATTACTAGGGTTCGAGGCCTTTCATTATCTCAAGAAGAAGACCACGGGGCGAACAGGTTATTGCGCAGTAAAATTAGACATGATGAAAGCGTACGACAGGGTGGAATGGTCTTATTTAGAGGACATTATGTTGGTAATGGGGTTCTCGAGGAGTACGGTGGAGTTGATTATGAGATATGTATGGTCTGTCAGTTACTCGGTGCAGGTCAATGGGAGACTTGGTGAATCTTTTATCCCCAACAAAGGGCTTCAGCAGGGTGACCCCTTATCACCATATTTATTTCTCCTGTGCGCTGAGGGATTTGGAGCACTAATAGAGGAGGTTATCAGGAATAAATCTTTACACATGATCAGAATTACGAGGAGGGTGCCAATATTGTCCCACCTATTTTTTGCAGATGATTCTCTGATTTTTGCACGGACTACGAAAAGGGAATTGAGAAACTTAACCGGTATCTAGATGCTTATTATGAGGCATCGGGGCAAAAAGTTAATTTGGAGAAAAGTGCAATCTCTTTTAGTCAAAATGTTAATGAGAACGAGACAGAGAGATTATGAAGATTGATTGGGATGCGAGAGGGAGTAGCAGAGGATAAATATATTGGATTGCCAACTGTAATAGGCCGATCTAAGAAGATGGTATTTGCACAATTGGAAGATAGAATCTGGGAAAGAATCTCTCATTGGAAAGTTCATTTTCTCTCTAGGGCCAGGAGAGAAGTCTTGATTAAGTCAGTTCTTCAGTCTATTTTGACCTATGTAATGAGCTGCTTCCTTATTCTGACCAGCACGTATGACAAAATTGAGAAGTTGCTTTGTAGCTTCTACTGGGGCAAGGATGGTGACCGAAATAAAATGCACTGGCGGAGTTGGGAAAAGATGTATTGACCAAAGCAGGATGGTGGCTTGGGATTCCGGAGACTCTAAAACTTTAATAAAGCTATGCTCACGAAGCAAGTCTGGCATTTGATCATGAATCCGGAGTCTCTCACGGCTAAGATTATTAAGAGTAAATATTATCCTCGCATCCCTATTTGGGATTGCGCGACAGTCAGTGGGGGCAACTTTACTTGGAGGAGTATTCAATCTAACTTTTCACTTATACGGAAGGGACTAGAATGGCGTGTGGGTGACGGCAGATAGGTTCGGATATGGGAAGATGGATGGATCCCGAGAACACCACTGGTCGGGCTGAATATACATATCTAGGTATGGATAAATATCAATGGGTTTTTGAATTGATGTTGGAGGACGGAACGGGATGGAATATCCATCTGGTAAACGCCATATTCATACCGGAGGATAGTCTGAGGGTTCAATCCATCCTCCTCAGTTCTACACATCCGAACAATATTCTAAGATGGCGTCTCACTGCAACTGGGGAGTTGATGAGTGCCTAAAACACTCATTCGTTGTGTTTATTTCTTAGGATCTTTTTAGACTTTTTAGGATATTTTAGTCGTTTTCTTGTCATCTTGCTTTAGTTTTTGTTCTTTGTGATTTTGAGCGTGTTTATGCTTTCTCATTGTGTTTTTTGTGATTTTAGGAGCTTATTCTTGGACTTGAGGAGGAAGCGTGATCGATGGAGTGAAGGCACGGGTGAAATCAAGGTCGTAGAAGCAAGAAGTGCAAGTCTGATGGACCTGGCACGTGCCAACAATCTCTGGCGCGTGCAATTGATGCTCGAAGACTCAAACGACCAGACTCGAACGACAAAGATGCGAATGACCGGGTGATTGAAGATATGGCGCGTGCCAGAGGCACGAATGGCGTGCGCCAACGACAGACAGTGACATAAAGTTGGTCATTCCATTTGCTCAACTGAAGGACAAATGATTGGTGGAGCCTAGGCACTCTAATGGATGCACTTGGGAAGGAAATGGTAGACATTTGTGGAGCATTAGGGGCAGTGATTAGCTTTAGATTAGTTTGGATGTTCATTTTCTTGTTTTTAGCAAAAGAGAGCAATGTTGGCTTTTTGGGGTTGAGAGAGGGCAGAGACCAGAGACTTGGAGCACGAATTCTGGAATTCTCCTCTCAGCTTTGGATGATTGTAAAGAAAGGAAGCTTCATCATCTTTGATAAGCATTCTTCTCTTTACCTTTGTTGATAATGATAAGTATGTTTATGTTCATATGTTGTTTACTTATAAGCATGTGTGAGTAGTTGATTTTGTGAGTTTAGGACCTAGAAACTAACATGTAATCAATTAATTCAAGGGGTTAAAATTGCATGTTAATATGTTCTAGTTAATGGACTTAAGGCTTAATTATGGATTTGTTAAGATTATGATCACACTAGTTCTTGCCATTGACAACAGTTTCGACTAGTTGGCTGTGATAAAATCTAAGTAGAAAACCATAACTATGAACTTAGCTAAAACTTGAGACCGAAAGGAGAGGGAATTAGCTTAAAAGTTAACTAGATGACTAGGTACTTAATTAAAGAGAAATCTACGTAAGTACTCAGTTATCCACTGAGTGATACTCATAATTTGTTCTTAGTTAAGTTTGAATCAATTAGTGGGGTCGAAAGAACATCTAATTGGTTTAAGTTTAGCTAATGTTCAACTTAGACAAATCTAGCACGAAAGTGTAGGTTTGTTGCTCTTGGAACACTCGGATCATATACGGACTTAATAAACCCCCTGAGTTGATTGATTTAATGTGTTTCAATGATTCTGAACTCACTTTTAGTTAAATTTGCTAAATCAGATTGTAAGTTGTTTGTTTTGAACTCTTGAAGACTTTTCATTTGTTTCAACACTTTGATCTTTACTTTAGAAGTTGTTAGTGTTACAAGTCAACCAATCGTCATAATTTACCCCCTAAACAAGTTCAGAAACCAAGTACGAAGCCTAGAAACTCATTTCCCTGAGGATTGAGATTACCGGACTTGCTCAGTGCTACTACTGTTGAAACTTGGCACACGCAAGCTTTATTTGCGCGCGCCACTGTTCTTGCTGAAGAACATTGGCGCATGCCAGAAAGTATTGGCGCACGCCATTGCAGACCAAACTCTGGTCCGCGTCCTCCTTGACACATTTGGAGCACGTCAAAGACACTAGTGGCGCGTGCCGAAGGGTGGCAGGAGACAAAAAGAAAGGAAATCTTCTCACGAGATTCAACAGCACACTTTGGATCAAGCACAAAAAGGAAATCCGCATTCGAGGAACTAAAGAAAGAAGTGAATCAAATTTGGCGCCGTTGCCGGGAAATCTGAGTAAATAGTGCTCGATTTGGTGAACGAACTTGGTTAGATAATTTTTATTTTTGTTTTTGTTTAAATTTTGAAATTAAAAAAAAACCAAAAAAATTAGGGTTAATTTTTTAGTTACTTGCAAAATAAGTTACGTGCATGCCCTTAACCAGATCAACTAAAAATCTTCCATTAGAATTTGAAGTGGACATCACGCGATTTAAAAGGACATTGCGCAAGAAGAAAAAGGAAGAAAAGATGGATCAACGACAAGAAAGATAAGGAGCTGAGGCTCAAGCACCTCGACAATCTCTATTGGACCATGGAAGACCGACATATGAAGGAGCAAAAATAGGAATCCAGCATCCAGCTATTGAAGCTAATCACTTTGAAATCAAGCCGGCAGTGATTCATATGCTTCAAGCATCAAGTCAGTTCTATGGATTACCTAATGAGGATGCAAATGACCATTTTGGAAACTTCATGGAATTAGCTGATAACTTCAAGTATCAGTGAGTTTCGGATGATGTTGTTAAGATAAGAATGTTTCCATATACGCTTAGGGACAAGGCTAAACTGTGGTATAAACAACTTAAGGATACTCCAATAACTACTTGGGCAGAACTTGCAAATGCTTTTCTGGATCAATATTTCCCATACTCAAGGACAAGTAAGCTAGTCAAGGAGATCACAAATTTTGAACAATATGAAGGAGATTCTTTAAGTGAAACTTGGAAGAGATTTAAGGGATTGCAGAGGAGTTGCCCACACCATGGTTTATCGGAGGAGTCTTTGCTAAAAACATTTTATTTTAGCCTTTCACCGACAACAATGGGAACTGTTGATGCTGCTTCTAATGGGAATTTTCTGAGGAAGGAAAGAGATGAAGCCTACCATGTTTTGGAAGAGTTGGCAACAACAAATAGGATAATTGCCAATGAGAGAAAAAAACAGCCTGTCAGAGAGCTTAGAGAACTAACTGAGCGAAGTGAAAAGAGAGGAATGATTGAACTTGATGCTTCCTCTGCATTACAAGCTCAGGTAGATTTAATGGCAAAATAGTTACGTGACTTGACCGGTAGCAAGGTTGATGCTGTTGCTATTCAACAAAATTGTGAAGCATGTGGCAACATTGGCCACGACATTAGTCAATATGTCATGATGAACCAATAAACTGAGCCCGTCAATTTTGTTAGTGGTCAAGGACAAGGAGGAAACATGATGGGGAACAATCCATATTCTTCAACATACAATCCTGGATGGAGGAATCATTCTAATTTCTCGTGGAAAGATAAGAGCAATGACGATAACATGGCAATTGTTCCTGATAAAGGACTACCATTACGTGCACCACAACAAGGACCACCTGGTTTTCAACTACGTGGATTTTTGGGAGAAAGAATGGGGGCCCTGGAGGAAAGATTTGACAAGGTAGAAAAAATTCATCCAACAGACCGGGGAATCATCTACTAACCAAAGCCAAATCTTGAAGGCCTTAGCAAGCCAAGAGGCAAGGTAAAATAATTTGGAGCAATTCCTTAGGGGGCAATCAACTGCCATGCAAAACATGGAAATACAACTTGGGGAAATTGCAAAGGCAAATGCCCAAAGAGCTTCAGGTTCAGGTTCACTCCCTAATTCTACTAAAGAAAGTTGAACAACTGCCGCAAGAAAAAACTTTACAAGATAAATTTGCAGTAGAAGAAGAAGTTTACGTATCGCCACCCCCAATGATTCACATTCTACCTTATCCGCAAAGGGTAAAGAGAAAGTCGGGAATGGATGAGAAATTTCTCCGTTTTATGGAGAAAATGAAGGATGTTCAGATAAGCGTCTCTTTACTTGAGATGCTAGATCAAGTTCCACACTATGCCAAGTTTCTAAAGGAACTAGTCACAAAGAAGAGGAAGTGGGAAGACAAAGAGACAGTCGCCCTCACGGTTGATTGTAGTTCTCTAATTTCAAAAAATCTTCCTACAAAGCTAAAAGATCGAGGGAGTTTTACTATTCCTTGTTTTATTGGTGAACTCGAGTTTTCCAAGTGCTTATATGATTTAGGCGCAAGTATCAACTTGATGCCTTTATCTACATTCCAGAAACTAGGATTGTGTGAAGTTAAGCCAACTTCCATGCTACTTCAGTTGGCAGACCAAACAATAAAGAAGCCATTCGGTGTGGTTGAGGATGTCCTAGTAAAGATTGATAAATTCATCTTTCCAGTTGACTTTGTCGTTCTAGATTTTCTTGTGAACAAGCTTTATCCACTGATTCTCGGCAGACCTTTCCTTAACACGACACACGCGTTGGTTGATGTTCATAATGGAAAATTGGTCCTCCAAATAGGAGAGGAGAAAGTTGAGTTTAAAATGAATAGTGTTATGCATCATCCTCTTGATGAAGAGATATGCATGAGGATTGATGTTGTGGAAGATTGTATCCTCGAGTTTTGTAAGAAAAATATCTCGAAAATAGAGGATACAGAAGAAGAAGAAGAACCACATGAAGAAGTGATGAATGAGGAACAAGTGAAGGAGGAAGTCGACAAGAATTGTTTACTTGAGGAATTGGAAATTCAGTTGAAATATCGAACTCCACCCTCAATTATGAAAGCTTCATCCTTGGAATTAAAAGAGTTACCCTCGCATCTAAGATACGCTTTCTTAATAGAAGGAGGGAGGTTACCGATTATAATCTCAAACAAGCTCTCAAAGGACAAAGAGGAAAGGGTGCTAGCAATAGTAAACAAGCGGATAAAGGCCATTGCTTGGCAAATTTCTGATATTAAGGGTATAAGCCCAGAGATTGTGATGCACCATATTCACATGGAGGATGGAGCGAAACCAAGGGTAGACCGACAAAGGAGACTTAATCCTAACATGAAGGAGGTTGTAAAGAAAGAGGTGATCAAACTCCTAGAAGCCGGAATTATTTATCCGATCTTGGATAGTGAATGGGTTAGCCCTATCCATTGTGTCCCCAAGAAAGAGAGAATGACAGTAGTAATCAATGATGAGGGGGAACTCATTCCAACACGTACTGTGACCAGTTGAAGAGTGTGTGTCGACTATAGAAAATTAAATGATGCCACAGGAAAGGATCATTTTTCTCTCCCATTCATTGATCAGATGTTGGAGAGAATAGCGGGGTATTCTTACTATTGCTTTTTGGATGGTTACTCAGGGTACAACCAAATTGCAATATATCCCAGAGATCAAGAGAAGACATCTTTTACATGTCCCTTTGGTATTTTTGCATATCGCAGAATGCCTTTTGGATTAAGTTGTGCTCCAGCAACATTTCAACGTTGTATGGAGTCTATCTTTTGGGAGATGAATGAGAAGATTATGGAAATTTTCATGGATGACTTCTTTGTTTTTGGGAAAACATTTGATCAATATTTAGAAAATCTTGACAAAGTTTTGGAAAGATGTGAGGAAAAGAATCTTGTGCTCAATTGGGAAAAGTGCCATTTTATGGTGGATGAAGAAATAGTTCAGGGGCACAAGATTTCAAAAGTTGGAATGGAAGTAGACAGAGCTAAAATGGATGCGATAGAGAAGATGAATGCACCAACTACAGTTAAAGGATTTAGAGCCTTTTTGGGTCATACAGGTTTTTACAGAAGATTCATCAAGAACTTCTCTCTAATTGCAAAGCCTCTGACAAACTTATTAATGAAAGAAGTATCATTCAACTTTGATGAGGAATGTCAGAAGGCATTTGATGCCCTAAAGAAAGCTCTTGT
The DNA here is from genome assembly GCA_012979155.1 of Hypericum perforatum. Classification (NCBI taxonomy): domain Eukaryota; kingdom Viridiplantae; phylum Streptophyta; class Magnoliopsida; order Malpighiales; family Hypericaceae; genus Hypericum; species Hypericum perforatum. The sequence goes on along the minus strand of SOPF01012484.1, from coordinate 14,295 downwards.
AACAGCTCCAGTTATTTCATCGCCGGATTGGAAACTTCCATTTGAGTTGATGTGTGATGCAGTGACCTAACTTTGGGTTGTGTTCTTGGACAGAAGAAAGAAGGAAAGCTACATGTCATCTACTATGCCAGTAGAGTATTGGCAGGGGCTCAACTAAATTATACGACTACTGAGAAAGAGTTACTTGCAGTTGTCTATACATGTGATAAATTCAGGGCATACTTACTTGGTTCAAAAGTGATAGTCTATACCGACCATGCAACTTTGAAGTATTTATTCTCAAAGTAAGAAGCCAAACCTCGTTTGATGCACTGGATTCTGTTACTTCAAGAATTTGACTTGTCCATCAATGACAAGAAAGGAGCTGAGAATGTTGTCGCATATCATCTCTCTCATTTAGAGAAAAGCGATGGAATGGAGAAAGATGGGAAGATTCAGGAAGAGTTTCCTGATGAAACCGTGATGCCAATAAGTAGAGTGGAAGCCCCATGGTATGCGGATTTTGTCAACTTTTTAGTTGGAGAAATTATTCCTACAGGCCTGAGTTATCCTCAATGGAAGAAATTCCTAAGGGATGCTCAAATGTTTATTTGGGATGATCCATACCTCTTTAAGAGATATAATGATGGGATGCTTCGCCGGTGCATTGCCGATTGGGAAGTAAAGAATGTTTTAGAGCAATATCACAACACTCCATACTCGGGTCATTATGGAGTAACAAGAACTGCATCAAGGGTATTCGAGTGTGGATTTTATTGGCCCTACATATTTAGAGACGCACGTACCTATATGGAAAAGTGTGATCGCTACCAGAGGATGGGTAACATCTCAAAAAGAAATGAGATGCCGTTATCTGGAATTTTGGAAATTGAGCTCTTTGACGTCTGGGGATTGGACTTTATGGGACCTTTTCCTACATCGTATGAAAATAAGTATATTTTGGTTGGAGTTGACTATGTTTCAAAGTGGGTGGAGGCTTTAGCATCACCTACAAATGACGCTAGAGTTATTATCCGATTCCTTAGGAAACTCTTCTCAAGATTTGGTGTACCAAGAGCAATAATCAGCGATGGAGGATCACACTTCTGTAACAAACCATTCGAAGTCCTGCTAAAGAGATATGGGGTAACACACAAGGTGGCAATACCTTATCATCCCCAAACAAATGGGTAAGTTGAGCTTTCCAATCGAGAGCTTAAAAAGATTTTAGCAAAGACGGTTGGATCGGCTAGAAAAGATTGGTCGAACAAGCTCGATGATGCCTTATGGGCTTATCGTACGGCATTCAGAACTCTAATAGGAATGTTGCCATACAGGCTTGTTTATGGCAAAGCTTACCATCTTCCTGTAGAACTTGAGCATCGAGCATTTTGGGCCATTAAGACCCTTAACTACGATTACAAAAAGGCTGGTGAACGCAGAATTCTCCAACTTTCTGAGTTGGAGGAGATGCGTGACTTGGCATTCGAGAGCTCGAGACTCTACAAAGAGAGGACGAAAAAAAGACATGATGCCCACATCGTCAGGAAAGATTTCAAGGAGGGGCAACATGTACTTCTCTACAATTCACGATTGAGACTTTTCCCAGGAAAGCTCAAATCCAAGTGGAGCGGTCCATACCTAATTGTTAAGGTATGTCCGTTTGGAGCACTTAATCTGCAAGACAGCAAAGGGATAGTCTTTAGAGTTAATGGCCAAAGATACAAAATTTACCTGGGAGGAGATAATATTAACCAAATTGCAGAAGTGCAATTGGTTAATATATTGAATGATGCATAATTACGAAAGTAGTCAAGCTGAAGACTTTAAATTAGCATGTTTAGGTTTATGAGGTTAATTTTAATTTTATTAGTATTTACTTCTATTATTTTGCTAATTTAGACTATATCATTTTCTTTTACGTGCAGAATTACAAGAGAGGAAGAAATGTTTTGCTCAAAGTATATTTTACTAGTAAGTTTCCTAGTGAAAAATAAACTTCCACTAGAAATTTGCCTAGTTATTCTCCGAACAGCAAGAGAAACTTTGAGAATCGAGCGTCGTGACTTACGACATGCTAGTCACCCTTTACCAAAAGTGAGAACCATGGAATTAAATGGTGGATCTACTAGATGTAACGCCAAGAGATTCGCGAGGAAAGGAACTAGTACATCATGGTACTCAGATTGTGAGGTGTGTCTGTTGAGACAATAACAAGCGATGGATCAGTAAGAAAAGTGTTTCTCTTTTACCTAATAGAGGATAAAGAACAGGATGTTTTGTGTGAAGTATATATTGTTGCTTAGATTACTAATCTCAAAGAAAATTCCAATTGACATTTGTCTCGTCATTCTAAAACAAGCAAAAGAAACGTTGAGACTAGAGAGATGCGCAGTGAATTTAGATAGACATTCGAGAGGAACATCAAAGTGTGCTTACAGACGTAGGATGGCGAGATTTGGTTTCTGTCACAAGTGTAGGAAGTTAGAGCACGATGGTATTTGTAGCAAACATACTACAATTTCGCAAACCGAAAGAACTGTCTTGTTGCATCAAGACCCCGTTAAGCTTTGTGCTGAAAGGGTTGCGAGACCAAGAAGTTCGTCTTGGTACGTGATTGAGGAGTTGTGTGAGCGATGGATATCGAAGTTGCACCTTTGACGGTGATTGCATCAGAGAGAGTACTATACGCCAATCAAGCGACTGTGCTCATACATCGTGACCTTGTTAGGCTCCATGCCGAAAAAGTCATGAGAATTGACAATCCGTCTAAGTATAACCCATCGAAATGGGGCGTCTGGTTTTCAAGCTTTCCAGGAACGCAACGTACATAAAAGCCAAAAAAATAAAAAAAAATAAGAAATATAAAAAAAAATTAGTTTAGATTAAATTTTATTTTGTACTTTATAAGTTTGTAGTTTGTATGTATTTAATATAGGTATAGTACACCGTATATAGACGGCGTCCTAGGAACTGTTCATTTACGAAGAACAATGGCGCACGCCATATCAGCTGGCGTACGCCGTACCACTTGGCGCACGCCAGGTAGGGCAGATTCCGAACCTATAAATTCTGAGAGGGCCGCATTTTGCCATAGCCTCCAAGCACCAACCACATTTTGCCAAATACACTTTCTCCATCCCACATCCGAAATTTTCAATCAAACATCACGAACTTTAGCCTTTTCAACCTCTGACAAACACACGGCCGGAACGACTTCGACAATGGCAGATAAAGCAAGAGCAAACTGCACCTTTTGCGAAGAAAGTGATAGGGAAATCTTTTTTCTTTTCGGTTTAATTATACTTTTTTGGGTTTTCTTTATATATTTCGCTTTAAATTTTGTTCCGTAGATTGTCGTTGCCACTTTCAGTGTCTTTGAATAAAAATCTATGTTCTCGCGTGTTTGTTTACTTGTTTGTGTGAAGTATGTGCATTTTGACCAATCAAAATGGAGATTTCCCTACGTATTTGCTCAAGCCAAAGACTGTATTGGCGCGCGCCAGAACATGGTGGCGCGCGCCAGGACCATCTACGAGAAATTGCCAACAAATCAGGCTATATTGGCCCGCGCCAGAGGCACTAGTTGCGCGCGCCATATCGCGGCAGAGAGGTTTAAAACCTCTCGGCCAAAACCCCAAAACTCACAATTCTCCCAAAACTCACAATCCATTCACAAAAAAACACTCAATCCTTACAAGCCCACTACTCAATAACCTTCCACCATCAAAACCAAACACATTATAACCATTTTCAATGGCGGAAAGTTCACGCACGCAAAGAGCCGGCAAGAGGGCAAGGACTTCTTCGGCACCAACGGAGAACCTACCCCTTCCGGACATCGCCGATCGTTACAACGCTCCTTTCTCGATCTTCAATGATAGGGAAGGGAGGAGGTACACTCGTTTCTCTAAGATTCCAATCATTAGTTATTTTAAGATTAATTGGGAGGATATGGAGCGATTAGGTCTTGAGGGAGATTTGAGGAGTATGTTGCATAGATTTGGTTGGAGATACTTTTCGGAGAGGATACTATTAGGAAAGGAAGAACTTAGCTGTGAGTTCTTTAGCATTTTGATGATTGCTGGGAATAACTGAACGCTTAGTACTAGGCTGTTCAATAGGGAGTTTACGTTAGACGAGGAAGAGTTTAACAAGATTTTTCATTTGCCCACTGGAGATACATCGTTGAACTTCTCACCTCCTAGCCTTGCTCATCAGGCATGGCACGAGCTTACAGGGTTTGAGCATTATGAGGCGGGGAAGGCGCCTAGTTCGCTGATTAAGGACCCCTGCCTTGTTCTTGCACATAGGTTCATGAGTCTTGCATTTAGCGGGCAGTGGGAGGAGTCGAAGGTTTTTCGTCTACAGTTATATGCTCTCTACTGTTTGAGTCATGATCAGCCATTTAGCATTTCGTGATGGTCATAAACGTGTTTAGGCGGATGATTATTGGTAGACCTACACGTCTTTATCTGGCTCATATTGTTGCACGCATTGCTCGTCACCAGTTCCCTGCTGAGTTTTTAGAGTTTGAGGGTACTTCAGTTGATCCGTTGCCGCTCAATATCCAAAAACTCAACAACAGCAAGCTCATCACAAAGACGAGGGCAAACGAAGAGACTGTGTACCGGTTCAAGGAATGGTAGGATAGACCAGCTGTGCAGGAGAGACTCAGATAGCCTATTCCACCTCCAACTCAAGTAGATAACGATGCAGGAGACGCGGATTCAGAGGAGGAGCAGAGCCAGTATGACCTGAGTCAGCCAAGCCCTAGTCAGGCTGATCTGAGCCACACGGTGCATGACATCTATGGTGAGCTCTATTACCTTCGTGACTAGTTTACTTTCTTGCAGGTACAAGTCCAGGATTCTGCAGTGACTAACCAAACAAACTGGTCACGATTTCACGAGGAATATGATAGAGAGAGGGCCGAGCAGAGGGCCATAAGAGAGGAGCAGAGGGCAGAAAGAGAGGAGCAGAAAGCCTTCCGAGTTGAGCAGAGGGCCCACATGGAGTACATACATTATTGGATGGATGTTTATGGTGCCAACATGAGCTTCAACGTACCACCACCTCCACCACCTCATCAGGATTGACAGGGAGCTCTTACTTCCTTAGTATTTTTATTTTATTTATTTTACTTTCTTTGCTCTTTTGTGTTTTAAATTTCATTGTGTGTGTTTGTTTGCTTATCTTTGTTTTTGCCTACTTGCATGTTTGTTCTTTTTATACTTGTGTGATATTTGTATTTTTGATTGCGTGTATTAGACACCTTGAGGACAATGTGTCATTTAAGTGTGGGGGAGGGTTCCTTCTAGGAATTTTCTTTTATTAAGTTGTTTAGATTGTTTAGATTGTCTAGGTTTTGTTTTTGTTGTGTTTGTTGTGTAGGTTTAGACATTGCATGATTTTATCATTATTTGACCCCCCTCAAAAATTTATCAACTTAAATTAGAATTTTATCAAATCCTTAGTTAGGGATTTAATTCGAGCACAAAGCCTAGGAATTGGTAGATACCTCACACTCTGTTGTTTAGGAAGGTAGTTTCACTATGTAGACTAGACTAGAGGGTTTTTGAGTGTACCTTGTGAGGATTTGAGCCGATGGAAGAGACACCAGTCTCTATTTTTCATGAGGTGCATACTAGTGTTAGTTAATCGAGACATCCTACTAGTACTTATCGTGGTCTTGGTTGTGTGGGAGTTGTGAGATGACGAGGCATTCTTTGATATTTGAGCCTAGAGCCTTAGAGCCAAAATCCCTTACTACCTTTTGCGTTAAACCATTTGAGCTGAGCCTTTTTATTGATCTTAGATGAGGAAGCCAAATTTGAGCCTATTATCCACCATCTTCCCTACCTTTGATCATCTGATTCGAGGACTTTTAGGCTACGCTTGTTGGGAATGTTTGTATTATGATAGGTTGGTATCTGAAACTGACTTGGGGTATATGTTGGGATTTTATTTTATAGTTTATGACCATGTTGAGAAGCCGAGTTTTGCTTAGAAACGTGCATGAGTTATAGCATGAAGAAAGAAAAAGAAAAGGAAGAAAAAAAGTGAAAAAGAAAGAAAAAAAAGAAAAAAAAAGTGAAAAAGAAAGAAAAAGAAGAAAAAATGTGTGAAGTCATATAAGCATGAGTTTAGGTAAAACTTGGGCATCTAGGTCTTTGTATATTGGGAGATTGGGGAGTGTACGTCTATTATACTTGGTGAGGATGTTTTAGATTAGACGAGTGACTGCTTAGTTCATGTATTGAGTCCTCGGATTGGGTGGTTTAGCCACTTCCTATATATTTTACCTCACCCTGACCTTCAACCCCATTACAACCCGATAAAAAGCCCCCCAATCATTTATAATCATTGCGACTTTTAGGTAGCGCTGAGTAGGACGTAGGATGCTTTGAGATATTGACCTGTATCGAGTGATAGAAAGTTGACCATACACATTATATGAGTGATACACTTTACTATCCGTGAAAGTTTAACCTTCTAGTGTCTTTTACATAGAGTCAACACTTTCTTAAACAATAGAGTGTCGAGATGCCTACCAGTTCGTAGTGTTTTGTGCTTTGAATTAATGAACTAACTAGGTTTTTGATGAGATTTTGATTTAAGTTGATGATTTTGAGGGAAGTTAAGATTTGATCTTGTCATGCTATGATTTTACCTTGTTTTGTGTTCTTTTGTTCTTATGAGATTTTTGTTTATGTTTTTGTCCATATTTGAGTTTTTGCTTGAGGACAAGCAAAGATTCAAGTGTGGGAGTGTGATGAGTGCCTAAAATACTCATTCGTTGTGTTTATTTCTTAGGATCTTTTTAGACTTTTTAGGATGTTTTAGTCGTTTTCTTGTCATCTTGCTTTAGTTTTCGTTCTTTGTGATTTTGAGTGTGTTTATGCTTTCTCATTGTGTTTTTTGTGATTTTAGGAGCTTATTCTTGGACTTGAGGAGGAAGCGTGATCGATGGAGCGAAGGCACGGGCAAAATCAAGGTCCTAGAAGCAAGAAGTGCAAGTCTGATGGACCAGGCGCACGCCAACAATCTCTGGCACGTGCAATTATTGCTCGAAGACTCGAACGACCAGACTCGAACGACAAAGATGCGAATGACTAGGTGATTGAAGATATGGCACGTGCCAGAGGCACGAATGGCGCACGCCAACGACAGACAGTGACAGAAAGTTGGTCATTCCACTTGCTCAACTGAAGGACAAATGATTGGTGGAGCCTAGGCACTCAAATGGACGCACTTGGGAAGGAAATGGCAGGCATTTGTGGAGCATTAGGGGCAGTGATTAGCTTTAGATTAGTTTTGATGTTCATTTTCTTGTTTTTAGCAAAAGAGAGCAATGTTCGCTTTTTGGGGTTGAGAGAGGGCAGAGACCAGAGACTTGGAGCACGAATTCTGGAATTCTCCTATCAGCTTTGGATGATTGTAAAGAAAGGAAGCTTCATCATCTTTGATAAGCATTCTTCTCTTTACCTTTGTTGATAATGATAAGTATGTTTATGTTCATATGTTGTTTACTTATAAGCATGTGTGAGTAGTTGATTTTGTGAGTTTAGGACCTAGAAACTAACATGTAATCAATTAATTCAAGGGGTTAAAATTGCATGTTAATATGTTCTAGTTAATGGACTTAAGGCTTAATTATGGATTTGCTAAGATTATGATCACACTAGTTCTTGCCATTGACAACGGTTTAGACTAGTTGGCTATGATAAAATCTAAGTAGAAAACCATAACTATGAACTTAGCTAAAACTTGAGACCGAAAGGAGAGGAAATTAGCTTAAAAGTTAACTAGATGACTAGGTACTTAATTAAAGAGAAATCTACTTAAGTACTCAGTTATCCACTGAGTGATACTCATTATTTGTTCTTAGTTAAGTTTGAATCAATTAGTGGGGTCGAAAGAACATCTAATTGGTTTAAGTTTAGCTAATGTTCAACTTAGACAAATCTAGTGCGAAAGTGTAGGTTTGTTGCTCTTGGAACACTCGGATCATATACGAACTTAATAAACCCCCTGAGTTGATTGATTTAATGTGTTTCAATGGTTCTGAACTCACTTTTAGTTAAATTTGCTAAATCAGATTGTAAGTTGTTTGTTTTGAACTCTTGAAGACTTTTCATTTGTTTCAACACTTTGATCTTTACTTTAGAAGTTGTTAGTGTTACAAGTCAACCAATCGTCATAATTTACCCCCTAAACAAGTTCAGAAACCAAGTACGAAGCCTAGAAACTCGTTTCCCTGAGGATCGACATTACCGGACTTGCTCAGTGCTACTGCTGTTGAAACTTGGCACACGCAAGCTTTATTTGCACGCGCCACTATTCTTGCTGAAGAACATTGGCGCACGCCAGAAAGTATTGGCGCACGCCATTGCAGACCAAACTCTGGTCTGCATCTTGCTTGACATATTTGGAGCACGCCAAAGACACTAGTGGCGCACGCCGAAGGGTGGCAGGAGACAAAAAGAAAGGAAATCTTCTCACGAGATTCAACAGCACACTTCGGATCAAGCACAAAAAGGAAATCTGCATTCGAGGAACTAAAGAAAGAAGTGAATCAGGAGTATTCGGTTCGAAGTGGATACCGGCTTGACTTTAGTGACTTGTGGTCGGGACGCTATATGGATCATAGTAGCGCTATTCGAATGGAGCTGTGGAAGATGTGTTGGAATCTACTATGTCCGCCACGCATAAAGACGTTGATTTGGCATGCGCTTGATAACAATCTCCTTGTGAGAGATAATTTACGTAAACTTGGCATGTTAGTTGAAGGGGATTGCCCTTGCTGCGGAAGTGAATTGGAGACAGGTATTCACTTGTTTTTCAAATGTACATGGGCACTGAGCATTTGAAGGGAGATCGGAGTTGATCTTAATGATACTAACATCACTATGATGGAAGATGGTTTCCTTTGTTTATTTCTTGCAGGTGACCAAGTCAAAAGGAGTAGGCGAGCAACGTGCTTGTGGTCGATTTGGAAGATGCATAATCTCTCGGTGTTCTAGCCGGGAGTGGAGTGTAACAAACGATAACTACTTGAAGAGGACTTCCGTTTCTGGCATGAGTCATTGGAGATGCGAAATTCAGCGACTAGCAAGAGAGAAGACCTTAACGACTTGTGTTGGGGAAGACCAGAAGCTGGATGGGTAAAGGTAAACGTAGATGCCGGAATCTGTTTCGAGGGAGGTGGACAGGTTGGAGTTGTAATACGGGATGATGAAGGGGCGTTTGTGATGGCAGCTGCACGGATTTTTGAAGCTATTAATCATCCTACAATACTGGAGGGAGCGGCGGTACAAATGGGCTTGGAGTTAGCAGGTGTTCTGGGACTTGAGAGAGTTTGCGTGGAGTCTGATTGTCTTCCAGTCGTTCAACAACTATACAAGTCTACTAGCGACAGGAGTGGCTTAGCAGTGATACTAGAAGATTGCAGAGCCCTATTCTCCAAATTTCGTAAGATTTGAGTTTGCTATGCCCAGCAAGAAATCAACCAAGCGGCTCACGCAATGGCAAAGATGGTGATGCTGGAAAATTGGGAGACAATGATGTGTACATGGCCTCCGGATGCCCTGCAGGCTATCCTTGATCGTGACGGCGCTGGCCGCGGCTCTACTTGAAGATCAAATTTGAAAATAGAAAGGAGTGCTTCATAGATAATATATATCCTTCACTTATGCAGTGCTATCAGGGGTGCTCTTTTTCCTATCTCCGGTTTTTTCCCGATGCGGCGGGTTTTCTGGAATAGGTTTTTTAACGAGGCCAATGGCTGCAACTTCGTACTTGTACGAAGGGAAGGGTATGTGTTAATTCTGTTTTATATTTACCTCTCTGAGTTCAGTCTGTCACTTAGATAGGTTGCTGTATCACGACCTTTGATTCTGTTCATGGTTGTAACATCTATTCCAATTATCAATGAAATATTATTTCCGCAAAAACAAAAAGATGCGCAAACATCCAAAATAGAATCCTGGCATGCAACAAGATCAATCATTCAGCTTCACCTTTTCATCACTGGCAAATGATATGGAGAGTGGTGGAAGCACAAAGAGAACAAAAACCACCGAGGAGGAAACCGACACAATTCCGGACGACCCACCTACTCCAGTTAGCAGAGTTTTGACAATGGAGCATCCAATTAGCCGAGAAGTAGCCAAGAAAATGCAAAGTGCTAGAGGAAAAGAAAAAGTCACATCAAGCAATGACAACTTCCTTTCAGAGCTTGATTCTCTACAAATTGTGCGGTCAACCGCGAAGGACACTGCCAAAGATGTCATCGAGCAGATGAAAACGAATGACGAAAAAAGAAACCAACAAATGAAGGAGTACAAAGAAGCCAAGACGATAAGCGCTAATGCCAAGACGATAAGCGCTAATGCCAAGGCGATGAATGCTAAGGCCTAAATTCACCAAGCAAATACGGCCATTCTCCAGGCGTTGATTGCTCGAGGAAAAGAACTATCCTCAAACGAGGAAGCAATTAAGAATTTTTTACTTTCACAATTGTATAATAAGGATTAATTAATTTCAGTTTTTAAATTTATGGAATTGTTCCAAGTTCGCATGTTATATATTTTGAATTTTATAAAATTTCTATTTTGCAAAATGTGGCACTTCAAAATTAAATTTAGCATTTTTTAAGTTACGCAAAAAAATACTCGATTCTGATACAGTTAGCTGAATTTTAAAAAAGCTGAGCTGAGAAAAAAGCTGACGTGGCGCCCAGGACGTGCACTGTAGCAAGAGCACCACTGTGAGCTAAAAACTAAGAGTAGAGACGCGGCTGACGTGGCGCCCAGAGCGCGCACTTAGCGGAGACACCAATGCGGATGGTCTGATGATCCCAAATATGGTCGGATATTCAGACATGGGTACATATGTACTCACTAAAATTTCCACAAAAAAATTGTACACACTAAAAAAGAGAGGATAGACTTCTATCTCGTGGTTATGACGTGTTCTCCTTAGGAGTAAAAATTTCCAATGTGCATCTTTTCTTTAGGAGAAGAAGAGTTCCTTTGAAGGATCCTTATTGTGGGCCGATGGACCGGGTTTAGAGTATGAATGTTAGTTAGGGCCCAGCAGAAAATTTTAGAATACAAGCCCACTTGAGGTGGAAAAAATTGGTAAGTTATCCCTAGCCCCTATCATCGGGTGTCTGAAGTTTGAAATTAATAAAAATTTATGATTATAAAAAGAATAACGCCGGAGCAGCAAATATCATTACCCCGGCGACTTTCCATTTCTTTCTCATTATGTGAAATATTATCCGAATTATATATTGAATTAGAATTTGAAATTTATAACTGTCAATTTGTTATCACAGCAAATATCAATTCTATGGAAAAATATCACCATATACAGAGCATAATGTCCGGTATGTTCGATTTGCAAGAGAATCCATATCTTGGCCCATATGTTCTAGATGTTAATAAATATTTTTTTTCATGAAATGTGTCTTAGGATATCTACTAAATCGATTCCTCAAATGTTGACAAATCCTTCATAGTTAATGGATGCATGTCCAATCTTTGCAATGCGATTTGCTGCATTATGAGCACGGCTTTCTTTATTATGATTTGTATGATCTAATGGGATTTGCTACATCTGTGGTTGGCAAATTGCGCGGGTGTAAGAAATATTGTTCATCGCCTAAAAAAAATATGGTAATTAATGAATCTTCGCCATTTTACATACTAAACAGCGTATCGTATCCAAAGGACCAGTATTATACTTGGATTACAAATAAAATTCCGACACCTAGGGCTATGCAATCTAATTCAAAAGTGAATCAAGAAATGTTTAGATTAATTATAAGACAATTATTTTAGTTTAATTATATTATGAGTTGTTGAATATAACAATAATAATAAATATTTATTAGACAAATTTACGTTGATTATTTGGCTGAGTGTAATAGATGTCTCATTCAAGCGAGAATTCAAAAAATATCTAAACGTAATCGCTAATTATAGCGATATATCCTTTTAACCTTTTCTTTACTAATAAAAGTCGCCACTTATTTGAAAAAATAGCAATGTATATCCATTGATACGTCCCTCCAACTTCAAGTAAAGCGGGATCTCATCTCGTTATGTACAATATTATGAAAGGCGAAGCTCAGCATTTAGTATTTAATGTTCAACAAGGATCCAGTAAAAACTACTGGATGGTTACAGTTTTCATGCCAAAATTCGATTTAACTAGGCTTAGGTTGTGATTATCGCAATGATTTTTTTCCATTCGTAAAGTTAGAAATAAAGAATTCTTATAAAATTTTGATTTTCATATAATTTGCACCAACTTTAATCAGTCAACTAGATTTTTTTTAGGATGTAATATTTTATCTCAACAAATTTGGTAGTACCATCTAGCATTTCTTTCCTATTCCACTTTGATTTTTTATCTTGCTGGAACCAAAAAGTGGAATGAAAAGGGATAATCAAGAGAGAAAATCGCCCAAATGGGAAAATCCATTTTATTACATTGAAATAGTCTGTGACGACTTGTATGTAGTTGCTATATGCTAGATTTTGGAGAAGTGTAAAAGCATCACTTTAGGGCTTTTGACGTGATGGCACGATACCTTTAGGAATTGACGGAGGTTCAATGTCAATTCTTAGCGGATATAATCATGGTAGTGTAAAAAGAAAAAATACTTGCTCTCTTTCTTTTGACAATTGATAATTACATGAACAGGAAGGAACTTTCCATGATTTTGTAATTTGCAAGAAGTCAATTTTGATCTAAACAACTATTTAACTCCCTGCAGATGATCCAATCCTTATTAGAACTCCCTAAGAAGATTAATCACCAAGCATTATATATGACTTGGGTGCACCATTTGCACAACTAAAATCATTGGAGATTTATCATATAAACTTCCAATCCTGATTAAGCAAAGCCACAAACTGTGTCTGGTTTGAGTAAGAAGAAGAAATCTGGTTAAAGAGATCACAGTCTTAGCTCCAAGTCCAGTTCAACATCACTTGACTCAGAATTTTGGCTGCTTGATCCCGCCGAGTCACTCCTATGCTTCTTGTTCTTCGTTTGTTGAGTGTCCTATAAATATTAATATGCAGAAAAACCAAATGGTTTAGAGCACAAATCTAACAGGAGGAATTTGGTTGTGAAATTAATAATGTCAGGGCAGCGGTAACTTGATACATAAACAGATAAACTACAATAGCAAAATAATATAAAAACTGTAGAAAATAGTTGTGAACACCCATATACACGGTTCAGTCTTAAGACATTAATACCTACATTTACCATATGAGATCATTATAATATATGGGAGTACAAACACATGGGTAGGCCTACTACCGTACTCCAATCAACTTCAAAGCTGAAGCTAAACTAACAAACAATTATTACACGCTCTTATTTAGAGTAAAAATCTTTTTAAAGTGATATTATTAGATCCGGGAAAATTAAAAGTTTACAGAGGTTATTATATAAGATTTTTTTTTATTTTAAAAGTATCAAAACTGAATTTTGAATTCATCTAAACACTTGATTGAGGCACTTTCTCCTAACAAGACGGTGATCACAATGAGTGTCTGAAGATGACCGAGAACATAAATTATGATATAAAATTTATTAAATAATCAAGACTATCTCAAATTAATATCTCAAAATAATTTTGAATTCATAAAATATATCAAAATAAATGTATTCATAAGAAGTATTTCTTTGTGAGGGAAGAACAATGTTTACCTCAAATGGTGGATTTAGGAAGTGTCTAGTGGTGGTGCTTGGTTGAGCATAATATGGAACTTCAAAAATGCTGCTTCCAGGGTTCCCGGTAGTGCAACTAAAAAACATTTCGGAAATTATACATGGATCAGATTAATCTTGAATCCTATTTCAAGCATTTTCAAATCGAGAAGAAACGATTATCCACCATCAAATAGTTGAAGCACGCTTCACTCAATTATACCTTGCTCCAGTGGAAGGTAAAGAATCCCCATATCTAATATTGGTTCTCTGATCGTAATCGGCCGCACCCATCTACAATAAGCAAGTAATTAATTATTCATTTGGTTTTGAAATCAAAAGATAAAAAAAACACCTACATTGAAGCATTCATGGGATACCAAGGTAGTCACTAGCGCAATAGCGGGCAATAGCGGTGAACCCCTCAAAATGGCATAGCGGGCCGCTATTTCCTGCTATTTCGCGCTATAGCGGGAAAAAAAGCATAGCGGGTGGGTCGGATTTCCGCTATAGCGTGCTATTGACAACCTAGTGGGATACACGAATTATTATTCATACTTCTTTGTGATAATGTAAGTT
>SOPF01012481.1:0-20642 GCA_012979155.1 Hypericum perforatum | reverse complement strand
CTTCCGAAATAAGAAGATTCCTTGCATCCAAAGGAATATCACGTGCATGCTTGCATGCTAAGCTTCTGGAAAGATGCTAATAAGGTGCACGGGCTTAGCATGGTCGTCCTTGGACTTGATTGCATCAACTTGAGCCCAAAAGCCTTGAATGAATCTGTTGAGTTCAGATTGAAGCTTCTTGGCTCTTGCTCTTGTAATTGGCCCAATGGGAACTTGCATTGCTCTTTGCTCATTATTGGATGGTCTCACATCATTCCCCCTCTCTTGAAAAGGATTTGCCTTTAAATCTTCGCCTGCATCAAAAGGACTTAAATCAGCAACATTGAATGTAGCACTTACATTATACTCACCAGGCAGATCAAGCTTGTAAGCATTTGATGAGTGTCAAAAACACTCATTACTTATGTACATTTTAGCGTAAGTTTACCATTTGTTATATATCGTTTTTACGAGTTTTCTAAGTCTTTATCTCGTTTTTGTACATATTGTTCTTTTGTCGTGTTTGTTCATTTTTCTTATGTTTTCTTTATGTTTAGGAGCTTCATGGACGATGATATCACAATGCACGATCAAGATCACAAGGTTGCGAGCAAAATGGCATTGACAAACTGAATGCACCAATTATTTCCGAGGCTAACCATGTAGTTCGCCGGGCCAAACCTCTTGCACGAGAAAATTCATAACTTCCTCATACGAAGTCGGATTGAGGCACCGTCAGCGGCATTGGAAAGAAGACATCCAGACCTACAATTTATAAAAAATACATGGCGGGCGCCAACCTCAGGACCGTGGCTGAGCATGGAGGGCTCCAACAAGCATGACAAAGCATGACCAAGGCATGACCAAAGCCATGACATCAACTATGGTGGCTGCATAAGCCACGAAATCAGCCAAAGAAGTGGCCAACACTCAGATTTTTCCTTACTAACTAAGCTTAACTTATGTGGAAAATTTGGCAAAGGTGGAGACAAGGTTAAACTAGTTAGTAAGATATTAGATTAAGTTGTAATTTTATATTTTCCATTAGCAAAAGTTTGTATTTAGTTAAATAAATATAAGAAGTAAGTCATTCCATGACTTAGGCAACATTTTCTCTCAGCCAAAGAAAGAAAAAACGTGAGAGTGAAAAGAGAGAAGGTGGCCGAGAGCAAGGAGGAGGAAAAGAAGGAAGAAAAAAACTAAGGCATAAACCAAGCTTATGCTTGGAATTTTTAACACCTTCTTACACTGTCATACCTTGCTTTCCTTTGCTTGATCATGTAAATAATCTGTATGTTAAGTGTGTTTATGTATTAAGTATGTTTATGTTCAAGTTTTGTGCAAATATGTGTGAGTAGTTTACTTGGTGGTGTGATGCCTTGAAAGCTTAAGCTTGTTTATGGTTTTGATTGGTTAAAATAAAATGGTTCATGTACTTGTTAAAAGACTTAAAGCTTGGTCTAATTTGATCACTTAGAACCAAAGTTAATAATTGAGTCTTGAGACCGAGAGGAGATAGACTCGATCGAAATATTAACTTGTTGATTCGTTGCCTCGTGAGATGTGGACTCCTCCTTGGTGATGGATTATTCAAAGGGTGATACTTATAGTTGTTGTTTAGTTAGGATTAATGACTCGTGGGGTGAGAGCACATCGAGCTCATTTAATCCTAGGTAAAGATCAACTTAGACTAAACTAGTGCGAGAGCATAGATTAGTTGCCTTGAAACACTCAGATCGTGACACGAACTTAATAAACCTTTCAAACCATAAGTTTGTTTAAGTGATCTTTGGTATCATACCACTTTTGTTTAATTTGCTTATCATTAATCTTTTGTTGTTGTTGTTCTTGTGATCTTGCATGATTTAAGTTGGTTGTTTTTCATTTTAAGCATGTTAGTTTGTTAAGCCTCCTAAACCAAACCAAAGAAACCAAAGACATAAAATTCCTAAATTTAAGTAAGTAAGCCGAGTAAGGCGCAACCTCTTTCCTCGTGGGATCGACAACCCTACTTCATAATCTATACTGCATCAGAGGCGTGTCAAAATGACCTCTCATCAATTGGCGCCATTGCCGGGGACTGAGTTTCGAAGCTAAAGCTTAGCTTACAAACTTGATTTTGGAGTTTTTAGCTACTGCCATGTTCTGATTTGAATTTTTTGGCCACGTTTGAGTCAAAATTTGCAAAACTAAGCCACGGTGGGTTTGAAGATTTTTGTGTCTTCTTTCCAACGCTGCTGAGTTTGCTCATTTTCGACTTAAGACTAAAGTCGCATTTACAAGTCACAAAGGTCAAATCTGACGAGTCTTGCGAAAAACTTGCACGAAAATTCTTGCCAAAAAATTTAAGGTTCGCATTTTATTTTTTCGAGGGTCAAAACTTCCGAATTTGTAAAACTAAGCCACAGTGGGATTGAAGTACTTGATGTCTTCTTTCCAACGCCGCTGAGTTTGCATTTTTTGGAGTTTGGACGAAGAAGTTATCGCATTTTGAACATATAAAGGTCAAATCTGACATTTCTTGCGAAAAACTTGCTCGGAAAATTTTGGCCAGCTCGCATTTTAATTTTTTGGAGGTCCTTAATTCCGAATTTTTGAAAACAAGTCAAGGTGAAGTTATAGTTTGGGAAGTCTTCTTTCCAATGCCGCTGACCTCATCTATTTTGAAGTTAGGACGAAAAAGATATCGTATTTTGAAGTTGTACGTACAAAATACAATTTTTGGACGAGTCTTGCCAAAACGTAGAATACAAGTAGCCTCGTATTTTCACTATTTGAATAGTGAAAATATAATCTGGGAAAAATTTCCTTAGTGAAGGTTGTAGCATTGGAAGTCTTCTTTCATTTGCCACTGACCTTGTCTAAATAGGAGATCGGACAAAAAAGTTATAAATTTTCTAAGTTGCATGCCCAAAACGCGCTCAACCACCAATTTCCCTTTGGAAAGTGAAGTGGACATAGCACTCTTGGAAAGGACATTGCGACAAGAAAAATTTCAACAAGCGAGACTAAATCAAGAAAGACATCAACAAGAGAGGATGAATCAACAAGAAGAACTGCAAGTGGAGGCACAAGGTGTTGGTGGTGCTCAAACAGCTGCAGGAGCTCAACCACGGCAACAACCTTTAATGGACTACGATAAACCAACCTTAGGGGGGGCATTTACCGGAGTGCGAAGACAAGAAGTGGACGCTAATGAATTTGAACTTAAGCCAGCTGTCATATAAATGTTACAAAATTCCTCTCAATTTTATGGTTTACCCAATGAAGATCCTAATGACCACCTTGGGGACTTCATGGAGTTAGCTGATAATTTCAAATATAGAGAAATAACTGACGATGCCCTAAAGTTAAGGATGTTTTCTTTTACTTTAAGGGATAGGGCTAAGCTTTGGTATAAGCAATTAAAGGGAACTCCCATAACTACTTGGGAGGAATTAGCTAACGCTTTCTTGGAAGAGTATTTTCCATACACAAAGACTAGCAAACTCGTAAAGAAAATTCTAAATTTCCAACAATTTGAAGGCGAGTCTTTGAGTGCAGCGTGGGGAAGGTTAAAGAATTACAACGAAGTTGCCCACACCACAACTTGACAGAAGAATGTTTACTAAAAACTTTCTACTTTAGCCTGGGACCAACAACAGTGGAAACAGTTGACGCTACCTCAAATGGTAATTTCTTAAGAAAAGGTAGGGAAGAAACCCTCTTTATCTTAGAAGAATTGGCAGCAACAAATTGGTTAAGGGCTAGTGAGAGATAAAAGCAACCTATGAGGGAGGTTAGAGAACTTAGAGCACCACAGGAGCAAAGAGGGATGCTTGAGCTTGATACTCAATCATCTTTTCAAGCTCAGTTGGATGTAATGGCAAAGCAATTGCGTGAAATGAACTTTAACAAAGTTGATGCCATGGCCATACAACAAAGCTTGTGGAAATATTGGCCATGAGTATAGTCAATGCGCAATGTTAAACCAACCTAGGGAACAAGCTCATTAAACCAACCTAGGGAACAACCTAGGGAACAAGCAAACCAGATGGGGAATAACCCATATTCTTCAACTTACAATCCAGGGTGGAGGAATCACCCCAACTTCTCATGGAAGAGAGAAACCAATGACAATAACTTAGCCATTGTTGCTGACAAAGGACTTCCTTTACGGGCCCCACAACAAGGACCACCTCCTGGTTTTCAACCACGAGGTTACTTAGGGGAGAGATTGGGAGCGATTGAAGAAAGGTTCACTAAAATTGAGAAGTTCATTCAAGAAAGTGGAGGATCTTCAATCCACCAAAGTCAAATTTTGGCAGCCTTAGCTAGTCAAGAAGCAAGGCAGAACAACTTAGAGCAATTCCTAAAGGGGCAAGCTACTGCAATGCACAACGTAGAAGTACAACTGGGAGAACTTGCAAAGGCAAATGCTACTAGAGCATCAGGCTCTTTTCCCAGTTCTACTGAGGAAAACCCTAGAGGTAATGTAAATGCTATCTTCTTGAGAAGTGGCAAAGAATTGGCTCCAAAAGTTGTTAAGGACAAAGCTAAGGATGATGAGAAGGTGATTCCACCCAGTGTCAAGGAAAAAGTAGTTGAGAAAGAAAAAAGTTCGCATGTTGAAATAGACATGGCAGAGGAAGAAGTGTACGTACCACCACCACCAATGATCCCTACTCTTCCTTTTCCAGGAAGGGTAAAGAAGAAGTCAGGGATGAATGAAAAATTTCTCCATTTCATGGAGAAAATGAAGAACGTGCAAATTAGTGTCTCTTTTCTCGAGATGCTAGACCAAGTGCCACACTACACTAAGTTTCTAAAGGAACTTGTCACAAAAAAAGAGAAAGTGGGATGATGGAGAAACTATTACCCTCACAGCAAATTGTAGCTCCCTACTCTCTAAAAATCTTCCGACAAAACTTAAAGATCCTGGGAGTTTTAATATTCCCTGCTTCATTGGTGACATTGAGTTTCCTAAGTGTTTATGTGATTTAGGCACTAGTATCAACTTGATGCCTTTGTCTATTTTCCAGAAACTTGGTTTGAGTGAAGTAAAAGAAACTTCTATGCTTCTACAACTGGCAGACCAAACAATTAAGAAGCCATTTGGAATTGTTGAGGATGTCCTGGTGAAGATTGACAAATTCATCTTCCCAATTGACTTTGTGGTGCTAGATTTTCCAGAGGACAAAAATTGTCCACTAATTTTTGGAAGACCCTTCCTCAACACGGCACATGCATCGATGAATGTTCATGATGGAAGAATGGTTTTGCAAGTAGGAGAGGAGGAAGTTGAATTTAAGATGCCTCGTGTGATGAGTCATCTTTTTGATGACAAAATGTGCATAAAGACTGATCAGATTAAGGAATGTACATTCTAGTTTTCCACCAAGAGCATATCAAAAGTTGACGATGTGAAAGATCGAGAGGAACATGGAGAACTATAAAAAGAGTACCTTAAAAAGTTCAAAGGAGAAGCGGAAAAGATAAATGGAGGGAAACCTCCAAACATCAAATCCAATGAATTTTTCAAGGAGGGCCAACAAGTTCTTTTATGTAACTCTCGCTTCAAAATCTTTCCGGAAAAGAACAAAACAAAGTGGAGCGGTCCATTCAAAATTCTTAGTGTGCTTCTAAATGAAACTCTCAAGTTACAAGACAAGGATAGAAGAGTTTTCAGCGTTAACCGAAAAAAATGTAAGAGCTACATTGATGACGAAATTGACCGAAACAAGGAGGTACAATACGCTGTCCAATGCATGAACAAGGAACAAAAGTCAAGCATGAACAAGGAACAAAAGTCAAGCTGACGACTCTAAATTAGCATGTTTGTAAATAGTCTTATCCTCTTTTACCTGTAGAGAATAAAGAACAGGATGTTTTGTGATAAATATCTTTGCTTAGTTAGTGTCTTAGTATCTAAGAAGATCCCGATTGACTTGTGTCTCATCATTCTCTGTCGAGCACAAGAGATCTTGAGAATTGAGAGACGTGAAGAAATTAGAAAAATAGTTGCAAGAATTGCACGACGATGAAGAATTGCATGTATTCACCCTTTTGTGTCCAAGGTGAGTAAAATTAGAACATGAGGGTGGCTGTAGCAAAAATACCACAGTCTCACTAGATGAGCATATTGTGATACTACGTGGTGACCCGATTAGGCTTAAAGCTGAAAAGGCTGCAAGAAGTGGTAGTTCATCATGGTATGCCATTAAGGAGTTGTGTGATTTGCGAAGTTCAAAATTGCACGAATGACCCATCAGAATGGGGCATTTGGTTTTCAAGCTTTCCAGGAACGCAGCGCACATAAAAGCCAAAAAAATTAAAAAAAGGAGGAAAAACACAAAAAAATTAGATTAGATTATTATATGTGAGTTTATATTATAAGTGTGTAGTTTTTATGTATATAGTATATGTATAGTACACCATATGTAGACAGCGTACTAAAATCTGGTCATTCATGAACAAATGGCGTACGCTAGTCATTTGTGGCGTACGCCACTTAGGTCAAAACAGGGCAGAATATAAGGGCAGGATGCAAAATTTTAGGTCACAATTACAAATCCTCTCGTACCTAAAACCCAAAATTGCAAACCCGTAGGAGCCCAAACATACTAACCTCCATGACACATTACCCAATACACAAAATAGTGCACGATGTCAGAAGGTGAAGGAACTAGCCAAATTTGCCGAACGGAGAAGAGGAAGCGTCAATGAACTCCTACGCCATCAGCATCATCTGTATCATTACCTACCGATTCAGATGACATTTGCACCCGCTACAATGCTCCCTTCCCAATCTTTGATGAGTGGGAGGGAAAGAGGTATCAAAAGATCTCCTCAGTAAATGCTATTAGCCACTTTAAGATTGATTGGCCTGATATGGAGAAGTTAGGAGTAGCTGATGAACTGAAGGATGATTTGCAGCGATTAGGCTGGGAGTATTTTGCTGATAAGAGTATAGCTGCTAGGCAGGAGCTCTATTTAGAGTTCTATAGCACTTTACGGATTGCACCGAACAAAAAAATTTTCACTACTAGGTTGTTTGGCGAGAAGTTTAAGATGAGAGATACTGATTTGATTGACCTCCTTAAGCTTAAGCCTGGAGGAGGTCTCTTAAATTTTCACTTGACTGCTGAGGCCCATGTTGCATGGAGAGAGATAATGAGCATAGATAGATACGAGTCGGGGCAGGCTCCAAATGCCCTTATTAAGGAACCACATTTGGCGATCCTCATCGCTTTATGACTCTGACCTATAGTGGTCAATGGGAGGAGTCAAAGGTTTTCCGCCCCCAGCTTTATGCCATTGACTGCATGCGCCATTCTAGGGACTTTAGCACGTATGCCATGATCATTGATTGCTTTACTAGAGTGATCGGTGATAGGGAGCCTAGGCGCTTATACTTAGGGCATATCATATCTGTCATCGCAAAAGCAAAGAGACCTGAGCTGTATGCAAATTTAGAGGGACCAAAGATTAGGCCTATCAAGCTAGGCATCAAGAAGCTTCAAATGAGCTACCTCGTGGAGAAGATTAGAGTGGATGGCGAGGAGGTAGTTCGATATAAGACTTGGGCGAAGCGCCAGACTGTCATAGATCGCTTCGCCAGGTTGGGTCTTCCGTTGCTAGAACAGGAGCAGGCACCTCAGGATCCACAAGAGCAGAGAGAGAGAGAGGAGGAGCCAATCCAGGAGGATGAAGGCCATCATTACGAGTCTGGACCAAGCCAGCAGAGTCACGATTACTATGGTGAGCTCCACTCCCTTTGTGACCAATTTACTACCTTGCAGGAACAGGTGCAGGATATTGCTATGGCGCAGCAAGTAGAGAATGAAGCACAACAGGCAGAACAGGAGGCGCAGCGAGCCTTCCGAGAGGAGCAGAGAGCACACGCAGTGTGGATGCATTCATGGGCAGAGACATATGGTGTACACATGAGCTACACTCCTCCACCATCTCCTCCAACAGAGAATTGACCAGGGAGCTCCTATTTCTTTTTTCCTTTTACTTTTAATTTAATTTCTTTACTGAGTATGTGCATATATATGAAATATATAGCTTGTTAATTTTATTTTGTTTTTATATATATGTTTGTAAGTTAATATGCATGTGATATAAGTTTGTTTATTTATTTTGTTAATATGCATGTTTTGAGATAAGTTTTTTGTATCTTTGGTCATCCGGTACGGAAGTGTTCCGATTTGAGCTCTGCAGGGTTCGATCTCCTTGCTGTTTCTTAACGGACTAGATCATCGAGATTAAACTATCTCTCTTTTGTTTTCTATTTTTGTGAAGTGGCGTACGCCACAAAAGCCATGCGTGCGCCACCAGCTAAAACACGAAAATCTGGCGCACTCCAGGTTAGGTTGGCGTACGCCAGCTAGGTCAAAATCCGAATCTATATATTCATACTCCCGCCGCTTTTTGCCATTACTCATCCACATCTAAAACTTTCACCACAAATCATAAGTCTAAGGCTCACAGAACACAAGGAGCGACTTCTCCAATGGCGGGTGATGCAAGATCTAACGGAGACTATTACCGGACGACTAGAAGGGGGTTTCTTTTTCTTTTATTTTTATTTTTCTTTGCTTATTTTCTATTTATTTATATAGTATATGTCACTAAATTTTGTTCTTTTGTTTATAGATGTGACTTTAAGTGATATTGTATTTATCTGTTTACTCTTATGATTGTTTGCTTGTCTTTGCTTTTGATTACTTGGATGATTATGTTTTTATTTTTATGTGATATTTGTGTTTTTGTATGCGTGTTTAGACACCTTGAGGACAATGTGTCATTCAAGTGTGGGGGAGGGTTCCTTCTAGGAATCTTCCTTTCTTAGGTTGTTTAGAGTGTCTATGATATGTAGGTTTAGACTTGGCAAGAATTTTTCAAAAATTTGACTCCTTTCATAAATTTTCAACTTATGTTAGAATTTTATCAAACTCTTAGTTAGGGGATTTAATTCGAGCACAAAGCCTAGGAATGGGTGGAAACCTCATACTTGGTTGATTAAACGAGTAGTTTCACTATGTAGACTAGACTAGAGGGTTTTTGAGTGTACCTTGTGAGGTTTTAGCCGATGGATGAGACACCAGTCTCTATTTTTCATGAGGTGCATACTAGTGTTAGTTGATCGAGGCATCCTACTAGTACTTATCGTAGTCTAGGTTGCGTGGAAGTTAGTGAGATGATGGGGCATTCTTTGATATTTGAGCCTAGAGCTTTAAAGACAAAATCCATATTATATCCATTGTTTAAACCATTTGAGCCTAGCCTTTTCTTGATCTTAGATTAGGAAGCTGACTACAAACCTTATATCGTCCATCTTCCTTACCTTTGATCATCCGATTCGAGGACTTTTATGTTTGATTGTGTATTGGGATTAGTTGGTAGCTTGGGTTTCATTTGGTTTATTTTTGTGGGATTTCTATTATGGCCAGGTTAGAAGCCGAGTTTTTACCTAGAACATGCTAAGTATGTATAGTGTTTTAGCATGTGAAAAAAAAGAAGAAAAGAGAAAGTCAAGAAAAAGAAAAAAAAAAGATGAAAAGAAAAGAAAAAAAAAAGAAAAAGAATGTGATATTCAATAAGGCATGTTTCTAGGAAAAACTTGGGCTTCTCGGTCTTAGTATATTGGGATATTGGGGAGTGTATGATTATTATATTTGGTGAGAATGTTTTAGAATAGTCGAGTGACTGCTTAGTTCTTGTATTAAGTCATCGGATTGGGTGGTTTAGCCACTATCCATATATATTTTACCTCACCCTCACCTTTATCCCCATTACAACCCGATGAAAAAGCCCCCTGATCATTGACAACTACTATAATTTTTAGATAGCGCTGAGTAGGACGTAGGATGCTTTGAGATACTGACCTGTATGCGAGTGATAGGAAGTTGACCATACACATTATATGAGTGATACACTTTACTATCCTCGAGAGTTTAACCCTCTAGTGTCTTTTACATAGAGTCAACACTTGTTTAAACAATAGAGTGTCAAGGTGCCTATTAGTTCGTAGTGTTTTATGCTTTGAAATTGTTGAACTAACTAGGTTTATGATAGGATTTTGATATAAGTTGATGATTTTGAGGGAAGTTAAGTTTTGATCGAGTCTTGCCAAGTATTACCTCGTTTTGTGTTTGTGTGTGTTTATGTGATTTTTGTTTTGTTGTTGTCCGCATTTGAGTCTTGCTTGGGGACAAGCAAAGATTCAAGTGTGGGGGTGTGATGAGTGTCAAAAACACTCATTACTTATGTACATTTTAGTGTAAGTTTACCGTTTGTTACATATCGTTTTTACGAGTTTTCTAAGTCTTTATCTCGTTTTTGTACATATTGTTCTTTTGTCGTGTTTGTTCATTTTTCTTATGTTTTCTTTATGTTTAGGAGCTTCATGGACGATGATATCACAATGCACGATCAAGATCACAAGGTTGCGAGCAAAATGGCATTGACAAACCGAATGCACCAATTATTTCCGAGGCTAACCATGTAGTTCGCCGGGCCAGACCTCTTGCACGAGAAAATTCATAACTTCCTCATACAAAGTCGGATCGAGGCGCCGTCAGCGGCATTGGAAAGAAGACATCCAGAGCAACAATTTATAAAAAATACATGGTGGGCGCCAATGGAGGTGGCGGGCGCCAACCTCAGGACCGTGGCTGAGCATGGAGGGCTCCAACAAGCATGACAAAGCATGACCAAGGCATGACCAAAGCCATGACATCAACTATGGTGGCTGCATAAGCCACGAAATCAGCCAAGGAAGTGGCCAACACTCAGATTTTTCCTTACTAACTAAGCTTAACTTATGTGAAAAATTTGGCAAAGGTGGAGACAAGGTTAAACTAGTTAGTAAGATATTAGATTAAGTTGTAATTTTATATTTTCCATTAGCAAAAGTTTGTATTTAGTTAAATAAATGTAAGAAGTTAGTCATTCCATGACTTAGGCAACATTTTCTCTCAGCCAAAGAAAGAAAAAACGTGAGAGTGAAAAGAGAGAAGGTGGCCGAGAGCAAGGAGGAGGAAAAGAAGGAAGAAAAAAACTAAGGCATAAACCAAGCTTATGCTTGGAATTTGTAACACCTTCTTACACTTTCATACCTTGCTTTCCTTTGCTTGATCATGTAAATAATATGTATGTTAAGTGTGTTTATGTATTAAGTATGTTTATGTTCAAGTTTTGTGCAAATATGTGTGAGTAGTTTACTTGGTGGTGTGATGCCTTGAAAGCTTAAGCTTGTTTATGGTTTTGATTGGTTAAAATAAAATGGTGCATGTACTAATTAAAATACTTAAAGCTTGGTCTAATTTGATCACTTAGAACCAAAGTTAATAATCAAGTCTTGAGACTGAGAGGAGATAGACTCGTTCAAAATATTAACTTGTTGATTCGTTGCCTCGTGAGATGTGGACTCCTCCTTGGTGATGGATTATCCAAAGGGTGATACTTATAGTTGTTGTTTAGTTAGGATTAAGTGACTCGTGGGGGCGAGAGCACATCGAACTCATTTAATCCTAGGATCAACTTAGACTAATCTAGTGCGAGAGCATATATTAGTTGCCTTGAAATACCCGGATCGTAACACGAACCTTTCAAACCATAAGTTTATTTAAGTGATCTTTGGTATCATACCACTTTTGTTTAATTTGCTTGTCATTAATCTTTTGTTGTTGTTGTTCATGTGATCTTGCATGATTTAAGTTGGTTGTTTTTCATTTTAAGCATGTTAGTTTGTTAAGCCTCCTAAACCAAACCAAAGAAACCAAAGACATAAAATTCCTAAATTTAAGTAAGTAAGCCAAGTAAGGCACAACCTCTTTCCTCGTGGGATCGACAACCCTACTTCATAATCTATATTGCATCGGAGGCATGTCAAAACGACCTCTCATCAGCATTGTCATTGATGCGTTCTAAGACTTGAAATGGACCATCTCCACGAGGTAGCAACTTGGAATGCCTTTGCATAGGAAATCTCTCCTTTCTCATATACAACCAAACCCAATCACCAGGCTCAAAGACCACTTTGTGCCTTCCTTTATTGGCTTGCCTTGCATAGTGCTCCGTTCTCTTCTTAATATTCAGCCTTGCTTTCTCATGCAATTACTTGACAAATTCTGCTTTCTTCTTGCCATCGAAGTTAACATGCTCACTCAAGGGTAAAGGTGATAAATCCAATGGAGTTAAAGGATTAAAACCATAGACAAGCTTAAATGATGAGAATTGAGTAGCAGAATGAACTGAACGATTTTAAGAAAATTCAACATGTGGCAAACATTCTTCCCAAGTCTTGATATTATGCTTAATGAGTCCTCTTAAGAGTGTAGACAAAGTTCTGTTCACAACCTCAGTTTGACCATCAGTTTGTGGATGACAAGTAGTAGAAAATAGTAACTTAGTACCTAACTTGCACCACAAGGTCTTCCAAAAATAACTTAAGAACTTCGCATCTCTATCAGAAATAATTGTTCTAGGCATGCCATGCAACCTAACAATTTCTCTAAAGAATAAATCAGCAATGTTGGAAGCATCATCAGTCTTATGACATGGAATAAAATATGCCATCTTAGAGAACCTATCCACTACCACAAAAATAGAATCTCTACCATGTTTAGTTCTAGGCAGTCCTAACACAAAATCCATAGAGATATCAATCCAAGGTTCAGTAGGTATATGTAGTGGGGTATACAAACCATAGGGCTTTACCTTAGACTTGGCTTGCTTGCATGTGATGCAATGACCACAAACTCGTTCTACATCTCTCTTTATGTATGGCCAATAGAAATGGTCTTGTAGCTTTGCCAAAGTCTTTGTAATTCCAAAGTGCCCCATCAATCCTCCTCCATGTGCCTCCTGAATTAACAATTCTCGCATAGAACAATTAGGCACACAAAGTTTGTTTTCACGAAATAGGTAACCCTCATTCCGAAAGAATTTACCATTCGCACTCTTCTCCATTGTTCGGAATAGATCACCAAAATCAGTGTCTTCAATATACAACTCTTTAATATGTTCAAAACCAATCAGTTTAGCATCAAGAGTTGAGATCAATGCATACCTCCATGATAGTGCATCAGCCACTACATTCTCCTTACCTTACTTATAACGAATGACGTAAGGAAATATTTCTATGAATTCCATCCATCGTGCATGCCTCTTATTCAATTTTTGTTGCCCTTTTAAGTGCTTCAATAATTCGTGATCAGTGTGTATCACGAACTTCTTGGGCCACAAGTAATGTTGCCATATTTCCAATGTCTGAATCAAAGCGTACAACTCCTTGTCATAGGTCAGGTAATTTAGAGTTGCTCCACTTAGTTTCTCACTAAAATAGGCAATTGGACGTCCTTCTTGCATAAGCACAGTGCCAATACCTATACCAGAAGCATCACATTCAACTTCAAACATTTTAGCAAAATTAGGCAAAGCTAGTAAAGGAGCATTCGTCAAACTTCTCTTTAAGTGTTTGGAATGCCTTTTCATGAGCCTCTCCCCAGCTGAATCCAATGCTCTTCTTGATGATTTCCGTGAGTGGTGCGGCTATAGTGCTAAAATCTTTCACGAACCTTCAGTAAAAGCTAGCTAGGCCGTGGAAGCTTCAAACATTTGCAACATTTGTGGGACTTGGCCACTCTTGAATTACTTTGACCTTTTCCTCATCAACCTGTATTCCTTTAGCACTAACAACAAAACCCAAGAATACAAGTTGATCCGTGCAAAAGGTGCACTTCTTTAGGTTAGCATATAACTGATCCGCGCGTAATGCATCTAGAACAGCTTTCAAATGCTCAACATGATCCTCAATATTCTTACTATAGATAAGTATATCATCAAAGTAAACAACCACAAATTTTTCAATGAATGGACGTAAAACATGATTCATAAGGCGCATGAATGTGCTAGGTGCATTAGATAAACCAAAAGGCATAACCATCCATTCATACAAACCATACTTTGTTTTAAATGCTATTTTCCACTCATCTCCTTCTTTCATGCGAATCTGATGATAACCACTCTTCAAATCAATCTTTGAAAACATACAAGAACTATGTAATTCATCTAATATGTCATCTAAACGAGGAATAGGGTGATGATATTTTACTTTAATGTTGTTAACGGCTCGGCAATCAACACACATTCTCCATGATCCATCTTTCTTTAGCACAAGTAGGACTGGAATAGCACATAAACTCATGCTTTCTCTCACGTACCCTTTCACCAAAAGCTCGTTTACTTGCCTCTCAAGTTCTTTTATTTCCTCTGGGTTGCTTCTATAGGCTAGTCGATTTGGAATTATTACTCCTGAGACAAAATTAATCTGATGTTCAACCCCTCTTATTGGTGGTAAACCTGGTGGTAATTCTTCGGGAAAGACATCTTCATAATCCTGCAAAAGAGATTTAACCATGCTTGGCAATTGTGAATCAAGCTCGTTAGTAACCAAAAGTGTCTCCCTATACTGAAGTAAGATCATTGACTTCTTTTCAAAACAAGCTTGTTTAACCTCACTTGCTCTCACATAGTAGTTTCTTTTCCATCCCTCGGATTTTCTCTCATTGGCCATTGTTAATTCTGTTTTTACGGCTTCTTTTGTTTTCTCACTTATTTCCTCTCTTTTGGCTGACTTATCTTTCTGTTTTTCGGCTTCTTCTCTCCTCTCATTCTTCTTTTTCTTGTCACATTCTCTTTTCTCGTCACTTTCTTGTTGTAACTTCTTTTGATCTTCGCACACTTGCGATGGTGTCAATAGTAGTAAAGTGATTATACTCTTCTTTAGCATGAATGTGTACTTGTTAGTGTAGCCATCATAATGCACCTTCCTATCAAACTGCCATGGCCTCCCTAGCAATAGATGACTAGCTTGCATTGGTACAATATCGTACAACACTTCATCTTCATAGATGCCAATGCAGAATGCTACCAAAACTTGCTTCATCACTCGTACTTCTCTACTATCATTCAGCCATTGTAATTTGTAAGGTTTAGGGTATTTTTCAGTGAGCAACCCTATTTTCTCCACCATGGTAGTGCTTGCAACATTAGCATAACTTCCTCCATCTATGATGACACTACACACTTTGTCTTTCACATAGTACCTTGTATGGAAAATGTTTTCTCTTTGAACCACATCAACTTCTTCTTTCACTTGCACACTCAATGCTCTCCTACTTATAAGAGTAAGTTTCTCAGCTGCCTCATACTCCTCTTCGGATACATCCTCTAAAGAGGGCATACTTTCATGCTCTGAATCCTCTTCTTCAATTTCAATCTCTCCGCTTTCTCTAATCACCATTGCTTGCTTGTTAGGGCATTGACTTGAGATATGTCCTCTGCCTTGGCACTTAAAGCATTTGATGTCTCGATTTCTTGCTGGAGTGAAGTACACCTTCTTTTGAGCTTGAGAGCTCTCGGATTTTTACTCTACTTTGGTTGCTTGTGGCTTTTCAAACTTCTTTGGATAGTTTTACCTCCAAGAAGAACCAGATGTAGCTCTCACCCTTCCTTCTTCTCTTTTGAGTTGCTTCTCAATCTTTGTTGCCATATACACCATGTCTTCCAACTCCACGTAATGGTGCAACTCAACTTTGTCTTGAATCTCAGGATTGAGTCCATTCAAGAACCTTGCCATAGTCACCTCTCTATCTTCTTCTATATCTGCTCCAATCATGGCTATCTCCATCTATTTGAAATACTTGTCCACACTCAAACTTCCTTGCCTTAATCCTTGTAACTTCTTGTACAGCCCTCTATAGTAATGACTTAGAACAAATCTCTTTCTCATCACCACTTTCATGTCTTCTCAAGTAGCTATAGGGCGTTCTCCATTTCTCCTCCTGCTTGTTACAAGTTGATCCTACCAAGTTATAGCATAATCAGTAAACTCATTGATGGCAAGCTTTACCTTCTTTGCTTCGGAGCTATTGTGGCAATCAAATATGAACTTAATCTTCTTCTCCCACTCCAAGTATGCCTCCGGATCAGAACGACTAGCAAAGGAAAGTATCTTCAGTTTGATGCTCCCTAAATTATTATCTCTCGTTTGGCTTGCCTCCCTAGGTGGGTGGTTTGCTCTTGCTCTCCTAAGACCCCTTGTTGAGCTTATGCCTTCTTCAGATTCAGAATTAGCTCCACTTAAGTCTCCAATTGGTGCTCTCCTCCTACGCCTTTGTGACTCACCACTAGCTTGCTGGTTGTCACATGAATTCACTACGGCATCCATGCATAGATGCAAAGGCTCTAACTGAACTTGTACCATCTTCTAGAGCTTCCCGGCTAAGGCTTCCACTAACATCTTGAGGTCTATATTCTCCATAGCTTGACCTTCTTTAGACATGTCTTGCTGCAAGAAAAGTTTGGTTAATTAAAAAAATATGACCTTACAAGTTCACTTCCTTACGTGTTCGCTCTCAATGTAAGGTGCACTCAAGTTCACTCGTGTTTGCACTCAAATATTGGCTTTTCTCTCTAAGGTACTCACACACTCTTGCCTCTTTCCACTCGTGATACTTGCACATTCTTACTAAAGCTAGTACCGCCTTTGCTTGAACTACAAGTTTCACAAAATAAATAGAATTCCTTCCGCTTGCTTTCTAGCGTGATAAGGTTCTTTCTTTCCTGTTCGGCCTCCTCCTTTGTCTTGTGTGTTCCTCCTTCCTTTTCTTGATTCGTCCTTGTCTTCTTTTGATCCACAAGCTTGCTTGTTTAGCTCACACACCTGTTTTGGTCTTTGTTTCCTCTTTTGCGTGCAAGCCTCCTTGTTTTGGAATGTTTCTCTTTTTTGCGAATGCCTATTTAGTCTTGCAACTTCCTGTTTGGTGCCTTCCTTTTCTTCTTTCCTCCCTTTTTTTGTTCTTTTTGTTTTTTCCTCTTATAAGAACCAAGAAAGGGGGGAAGGGATGGATGGTGATTAAAATTGACCTAGAGAAAGCTTATGATAGAGTGGACTGGAATTTCCTTAAGGCTACCTTGCAAGATGCGGGAATTCCGAACCAACTGTTTAAGCTTATTATGGCTTGTGTGGAGGGCTCTAGTATGAAGCTTCTGTGGAATGGAGAGATTATGCAAGGCTTCAAACCCTCTAAGGCCTGCGACAAGGCAATCCCATGTCTCCTTATCTGTTCGTCCTTTGTATGGAGAGGTTGGCCCATTGGATCATGGCTGCGGTTGAAAGGAAAGATTGGAAACCGATCAAGGTAGCGCAGAATACCCCCCACTTTTGTATCTATTCTTTGTGGATGATGTGTTACTCTTTGCAAAAGCATCAATTACTCAAGCTCGGGTCATTTGGCAAGGTTTGGAACAATTCAACACAATGTCCAGTCAAAAAATTAGTGCACTCGAGTCTACTTTTCAAGGAATGTCACGTTCGTACTCGCTTCATCACTGAGCTTAAACCTGGGCATTAGGACAACGGGTGACCTTGGGCTCTATCTAGGCATTCCAGCTCTCCACAACCATGTTAAAAAAGACTTGTATGGGTATCTGGTTGATAAAGTCCAATCAAGGTTAGCTAGGTGGAAGGCTGTTTAGTTGTCCATAGCCGAGAGAATCACGTTAGTCAGGTTAGTCCATATATCGATACCCTCTTACACTATGCAGACTATGCATCTGTCTGCCGCTATTTGTGATTCTCTGGATAAGATCAATAGAGGTTTTATGTGGGGAGACTTGGAGAATCGAAAAAAAATCCATTTAGTTAAGTGGGATGAGATATGCAAGCCTAAGAAATGGGGAGGTCTGGGTCTACAAAGTGCGTGCGAGATGAACAAGGCCTTGCTTGCAAAACTTGGCTGGCACTTCCTGGCAGAGCCGAAGGCTTTATGGGCTAAGATTCTAGAGGCCAAGTATTGTAGACATGTGCAGAGAAAGATCTTTGACCACCCCAACATCAAGAAGTCTGTGACGTGGGCTAGCCTAATTAAGGTGTCCAACCTCCTTCAAAGTAACCTGGGTTGGTCAGTTGGTAACGGATGTGAGACCATCCAATAATGAGCAAGGAACAATGCAAGTTTCCATTGGGCCAATTACAAGAGCAAGAGCCAAGAAGCTTCAATCTAAACTCAATAGATTCATTCAAGGCTTTTGGGCTCAAGTTGAAGCAATCAAGCCCAAGGACGACCATGCTAAGCCCGTGCACCTTATTAGCATCCTTCCAGAAGCTTAGCATGCAAGCATGCACGTGATATCTCTTTGGATGCAAGGAATCTTCTTATTTCGGAAGTTAGCTTATTATTTAGTTAAGTCTTAGCTTGATCAGAAAACTATATTCCAGTAACTTTGACTTGTTTAGGAATAAGATATATGCTTTTAGACTTCCTAAAAAGCATGTTTAGATTCATTCTTATTTAGTTCTTGTTTAGGTTGTTATTCGGCCAGATTAGGGCTTATGCTTATTTTGGCCAGATTGCAAACTCTTTTTTTATTTCCTTTTCTGTTTTTCTCTCTTTTTTTGTTCTTTTTCTTTTTCTTGACCAAAAGCAACCAAACTCAGAATGAATCAAGTTACTTAGACGAAAACAAAACTAATTGAATGCTAAACGTAAATAAAGGATAAGTAGTAGCAAGCTGTAGCTCTGATACCAAATGATATGAAACTCGATATGAATTCCACACGAACGGACCGTTGCTACTTGCTGGATGAGAAAGACTTCAACTCCAACCACGCAATGCTCGAACTTTGGTGAAGGCTCACCCTAACCCGATCAATTAGAAGTCACGAACCTAAGTCTTGTAGTCGAATCACGCCACAAATGGTGATGGAAGATCCATTTGATAAGTGAAAAATGTTGCCCTAGCTAAGCGACACACTAGCCTAACCAAGAACGCACAATGAGTATCAACTCACCAAATTAGTCGTATGCTAAGTAATCTGAATATCAAAGTTGTGTGTTTTAATTAATGAACGTAGGCCCCTTTATATAGGCTCCAAAGTACATCAACTTCCTAAATAAACTAACATTAATGTAACAGTTATTGCAAGATCACGACATTATCCGAAATATGTCTACCCAACACGAAACTACCTTATAGTGAAGAGACTAATTGTGGTAGCTTGCTCTTGATACGGTTAATGATCAGTTTTGTGAGAAGCTTATAGGGCACATTACAAAGACTGATGGGCCTAAATTGGCTTATTCTCTCTAGGTTACTTGTCTTGGGTAAGAGGACTAGCAAAGTCTCATTAACCTCTTCTAGAACAGTACCTGATTGAAATGCATCTTTGATAAGCTTCAACACTAATGCTTTAACAACATACCAATATTTTTGATAAAAAGAGGCTTGAAACCCATCCACTTTGGGGGCCTTGAGAGGGCCCATTTCCTTCAAAGTCTCATGGATTTCCTTATCCAAAATAGCTCTGCAAGCCTGGGCTTCCTCTTCTGTGGCCCAACTCTTAAAAAAGCCCCTTGGCAGCGATCTTACTAAGGTACGTGGCTCCACACGATAGAGGTCTTGGAAAAACTCCTCGGCTAAAGATTCTAATTGCTGGGCCTCTGAAACCCATACACCCTTGTCACTTATAAACCCTCAATCTTGTTCTTTCTCCTCCTTACCAATGTGGTGGTGTGAAAAAACCGGGTGATACGATCTCCCTGGATAGCCCATTGCTCTCTTGACTTTTGGAGCCAAAGCAACTCCTCCGATTGTAGCACGGTGTCCAACTCAGCCCACAACTTTCCTTGTAGCTCGGCCATACCTGAATTCGAGGCTTGCACTAACAGAGCTTGGAGCCCATCCAATCTAGCCCATAGTCTCTTCTTACGTTTCTCGACATTTCTGAAAATATTAACATTCCAGCACATGAGCTCCTTCTTAAAGGCTTCCAGAGCACCCATTAATTTGCCCGAGGAATTCCATTTTGCCTGTAGCAGTCTAATAAAACTTGGGTGGGTACACCACATTGCTTGAAACCGAAATGGTCGTATTCTCCGATTACCTCTATCCTCATCAGAGAAGGTGATCAACAAGGGGTTGTAGTCCGATTGGTAGCGAGGCAAGTGTCTGACTGCACCTTCTGCCCAGCGGTGGCGCCATTCATAATTACACAAGGCTCGATCTAGGCATTTGGAAACAAGGTTACCAACCTCCTTACCTCTCGACCAGGTATAAGGAGAGCCAACAAACCCCAGATCGATAAGGCTATTCGAGTGGATCCAATCACTGAATTTCTTATCGTGATTACGTAGACGCCCTGACCCTCCTCTTTACAAAAGCAATCTCTAAACTCGACGCCTAGCTTCCTCTACCGCTTCAGTAGCCTCATTGTCAGCCAACCATTATTTTTCAATTGAGGGTGAGGGGTCGGTAGAGAGATGCTACATGCATTTTGGAAATACAGGGACCAAATCAACTATTTTTTAATATATCCAAGGACGTGGAGGTAATTTATCATTTAAAACATTGCTTCTTTCCTTCCCCTTCCTCTTTCCCCTTTCCGGTCCGTCTCTTTTTCCTTTTGCCCTTCTCCTTTACGCCGCTTAGGCCATTTTCCCTCTTCAATTTCCTGTTTGTTTTGTTTATGCCACCCTTTGTAGAAAAAAAATATAGTCCACAAGGAGTGAAATGAATTAGGCTTTCTTATTCAGTAGCCCAACAAACTTCTTTGCGACCTCAAACCGTCTACTTCCGCCCCAATTCGAAGCCGGAAACTGAATCCGTCC